>CAJNSZ010000044.1:0-27594 GCA_905329745.1 Rotaria sp. Silwood2
TATCGGCAGCTTTTTGTCTCATGTTTTATGGCTATGCGTTTATAAAGTTCTCTTTTAGTGTTAGGCGAAAAATGTGACTTTAATCAAATTTTTCTAGATGGGTTATTTAATATGAGACGCGGTATTACTGAGACAGTGGAGTGAATCTTAATTTAAGATTGAAAAAAAAGTAAATTTTTTTTATTCATTTATTTTTGTTTTTTATATACAAAAGCAAATATGAGTGTTTATGTCATGGTGTTGGAGCTAATAACACTGGTGCACAAATTAAAGCACACACCACGGAGGCAGGAACGGCAGAGGGTGGCGCAACGGCTATGCCGGGAAGCGTCCATCCCATGCAGTTTGCCAGACAGGCAGCATAAGCGAGTGGTCCTGCTGTTGTACTTGTTTGTAATAAGCAAACAATCAATAAAGTAAATATTAAGTTTCTGAATAACATTCTCATTGTTTGTTGCTCTGTATGTGTAAAATAAAAATAATAATCAATATAAAATACGAAAAAGTAAATCGGTTATATTGGATTGGACAATTACTTGGATTTGATGAAGATTGAAATAGAATAAATAGCAAATTGATTATTTTCGTTAAAAACTTTGTTTTCTCTCTGAGACTGTCTGTTTTTTTTAAATCTTATATACCGTAGAAATTTCAATTTTAAGAATATTTCCCTTTGTTCTTTTATCGACTCTCATTCCTTTTGGTAAATTCCAAATATGTATTGTTTTCTATTCCAACAAGCCGATGCTCTTGTTGTAGTATGACTCACGTTAGTTATATGTGATTTTTTTTTCTCTTTCTTCTGCTGTACCATGGTACACAGATAGATGACACATACAATAAACATATATCTTTTCTTCTCTTCTCTTAATAGAGTATAGGAATTTTTCATTTCATCATTTCGTCTGACAAGTGTTCTTAGGTTTTCTCCTAGTTCATTCATCTATACGTAGTTGTTGTTTGGAAAATAAAAATTAAGATTCAGTATTGCTCTGTTATATCAAACCCCCGTTAACAGTTCTAGCGATAATATTTTGTTCTTGTGTTTTTTCATATGAGTAATATATCATAACAGAAAAAAAAATCTCACATTTGAAAGTGTTTGATGCACTTTGATCGAAGTTTCGAGCAATGAATATTTTTGGGGTGAAAATACATCAAACAATTCAGAATTTTATTCTGATTCGAACATCCTATCTCTGGTTTATTGATCTAACGAACAAATAACGTTTTTTTTTTCAACAGAAATTCACTCTTGATTATTTAACCTGTCTGTATATTTCACTAATTTATATCGTTAATTATCATGAAATATTTGTTACTGGAAGTTTTTCTAAGTCAGAACATTCTTTTATCGGAAACGTCTTGGATACATTATGTGTGATGGTTACTCAGATATTGAATTATATCAAATGTAAATAGGTTTATCAGTAAAAAAATTCACAGAATAAACTATTTCGGTCTTAACATCAGGAAGAATTTGACAAAGTAGTCATGCATACTAATGCAGAAACGATGTTTACTATGATGTTTTTTTAAGCCATCTGTAACCAAATTGATAAGACTTTTTAATCAAAGATTATTCAGAATTATTTCCAAGAAAATTTCTTGAAATAAGCTGATTTTGCGTAATGGGAAAACAGGAATATTAGTCTAAATATTATTTTATTTTCATTTGAAATAATAGAAATGAATGCATTTGTTGATAATAAACAAAATATTTGCAATACTGGTGTACAAAAAAACAAAATTTTTAAAGTCTTCTATCTTATCACATATTTGATGGCATGCGAACAGTTTGAGTATAATATATTCGTTCATTTCAAGGAGAACATGTTAAAAACCATGTGCTACCTATTGGATAACGTTCTGTCATTGCCCATTATTTCATTTTAGTCCGCTTTGTTACTAGGAGAACAACATTCTCAGTGATGAGTATCTAGAAAAAAAAAGCATTTCCCCCATCTCTCTCTTGTGCTCGACCTTCTTGAGGGTATATGATTTTAATATCAATAAAAAAAATCGCTTTAAGAACTATGTAAATAAATAAAGACTTCATAAAATTAATTTTTATCTTATTGATATAATTAGATTTTTATAATAGGCTCTCTCTGTGTTTCTATATTTTAGAAATGTAAATTTAACTTGACACAATTTAACGACTCACTTAGTCATATTTTGCTATTTTCATTTGCTGCTATAAGCAGACAGTAAAACACGAAATACCACAACACAATTCGTCCCCATCACCATGATCGTGATAGTGATTCTATTAGTAGCCTTGTATGGACAAATGAAAAGGCGCTATACAGACTGTATATAAACAGAGATAATAACACCGAGGATTCTCGTTTCTCTTCATTCCATTGTTGGTTAGAGCTTGGAGTCGACACTGGTCAATGTAGAATCTACAAACATATCCACTACAAAAGCTCACCCCTGTACAAATACTACTAAGACAGCAAATATCATACAAAAATAGAAATAATCTTATGTGTGCCATGACAACACTCTTTCTAGTGTCATTCTCACATCTTCAATCGTTTGCTCAAGCATCTATCATACGTCAATCAATCCTTTGTTTTATCTCATAAATTAATCTTCAACTACGTCGAATTTATCTTTGTAACAGAACAGATAGAGACGACAGATTATCTTATTTGTATTATTAAGGTATTCGATCGAAACAAGTTCTGTCGTTGTTTCTATTGATTAAATCTAACGAAACAAAGAATTAAATGAGCATGAATATTCTGAATGATGACTCTAGATCATATAAAATTCTACAGACTTTTCATCTTTGTTTTCTATCGATTCAACATTTCCATCGAATAGTTTAAGTCAATTATCGAAAATATAAATAATCATTAAATAAGATCTTTTCTCGTAAACTTTTATTAGTTTTAAAGAAAAGAAACATTTTTTTTTTCTTGATACAAATAAAATAAAAACATGTCTATATATTCTCTCTTGTTCTTCTCCCTCATCATAAATCACATAATTCGTCTTTTTTTAAAAAAAAATCTAGCATGAGAATAACAATCAAAAAAGAAAATAAAATAATAAGAAAAAAAAAAAAGTCACAGCTGAAACGAAAGAGAAACATGATTTAACCAAACGTACACAGATATATCCATGTTGTTTATATGTTAATAGACTCGTACTCGATTGTTTACATTTCCATAGTACATAGCATTACGAGTACCATAACTTCCATATCCTGTACGTTGATAACGACCGTCATTATTTCGTCGATATCCAGAACGTTGATATCCACCTTGTTGTATTGAACGAAATTTTAAACCAAATGTTTCAGCATTAACACGACGTTCTTCATTCCGATTACGACGAGCATTTCTAAAATTATTTAATTTATAGTAATAAGAGAAAAATTATTAAAAGTTTACGTTTTTTCTTTTTCTGTAGCTTCACATGAAATACGATCAAAGAAACTTTTTTGTTTATCATAATAACCATCAGAATTCGTTTCTTGTTGTTCTAATTGTGTTGTTGATGAAATTGTTGGTTGATTTTCTTTATCTTTTTCTTGTTCAATTTTTGGTGAATCATTTATGGTTTCATTTTTATTTGTTTTAATTGATAAACTTTTTTTAATTTCATCTTCAATGGCATTTTTATCAAATTCAGCATTGGATTTTTCAAAATCAAAATCACCAACAAATTTTAATGCTGATCGATTATTACCATTATTACGTTCATGTTGTTGACGATTAGTTCGTGTTTGTTGTTGATTATTAGGGATACCACCAGTTGAATTACGTCGTTGACGATAATTAAATCTTCCTGTTGGTTGTTGACCTTTGAAAAAAGTAAAAGAAAAAAAAATCAAATCAAATTTTTAAAATAAATAAATTTCAATTACGTCTCGATGAATAAAATCGATTTTCATTGTAACTTTGTAATGGTCTTGAAAAACGTTGTGATTGATGACGTGACCAATCATTATAACCATTATTTCGACGATTTGGAATATAATCATTATAATATTCTTGTTGACGAGTACGTCGTTGATTACCATAAGAATAATCTTGTCCATCATATTGACGTGATGGTGATTGTTGATTAAATCGTCTTGATGAATGTTTTTGATTTAAATTGAATGGACGTAATGATTCAGATGATTTTAAGCCTTTACCATTACCTTGACGAGTAGGTGGTGATGGCATTGTACCTCGATTTGATAATGAACGTGTTTGACCACTTTGAGATATGCCTTAAATTATAATTTCATTTTATACAAATAAACTTGATACTTTCTGGTTTTTTTTTTTTTTTGAATACCTCCAAGATTAGTATTAGTTCCAATTGAATTCGAACGAACATTGTCCGGGTATGCTGACGACTAATAAGAGAAAGAATGATATTGAATAGAGATACAATAATGACAAACATATTAGTTCATTGGTAACGAATACTAATTGAATTATATTTAACCATAGTATATCGGTTACTAATAACCTGATAGCTATCGTCACTATTATAGATCGATGTATGTATAATAGATAATATGTACCTCAACAATAGCTGGATCTTGAGTCAATGAACTTTGTGGAGGTTCGCGCACTTGAAGATCTTCGATATCAGCACCACGAAAAATAATATATTCGAAAATTTCATCTCGAGCAGGTACAGGTCGATCAGTTGGACGATCTTCAGTACCAAACGAACGTACTAAAATAAAGAAATTTGAATTTCAAAGTGTATGTGTACTTTGTTTTAAATTCTTACCTTTCGAAAGTGCTACAGTCGATTCATTAGCATCGATTGTATATAGAATACCTTCATAACGAATTTTAGCTTTTGATACAAGACTAATTTTTGAACCAAGATATGGTGAATCAGTTGTACCAGACGATGAAGTTTTCTTCAATGATGTATTATTAGTTAAGCTCATTTTGATATCTTATTCTGCTATCGACGTATAGATGGAGAAAGATGAAAAATGATGATGATAAAATCAAAAGCACACTACTTTTTCTTTTCTCTTTTGTTCACGTAATATAACTTTCGACTATAGTTAGATGATGATATTATATCGGACGAAAACAATCACATTTGTTTTAAATCATCTATCTAGGGTTATATAGAGGATATCTATTCACTATCTTAGATAAAAACGAGAGATGTTTCTAGAAAAGAAAAATCTATATGTACGAGTTTAGTTTATTCCAGGGTATATGGATAGATAGAGTTTTAAATGGTCGGTAAAGCGTCAAAGAGGAGGATTAATTTCAAAATAAATCTTAATATGTTATTTTAAATTGCAAGAAATTTTTTTTTCTTATTTGTGTCTAAAGAAACAACATTTCAGTTCAAAATATTTTTTTTCTATCTAGATGTCACTCAAATACAAGATATTTCATAATGTTGCAATTTCAATAGAGGGCATCACTTTCATTACATTCCACCATTGTTGTGTCGAAGATGGCGCCCTCGATGGAATCTCAATTGTGGTATTAATACATTCTCTATTAGATAGAGGAAATTTTCCGCTACAAACCTACATATATGTCGGTCTAGAATCAAAAACCACCATGAAACTTTTAGTCACCTTTTGTGTGTATTATTTTTATAAAAATAAACGCTTACTGTTTCCAAGAAAAACAATTTTTCAAATATCGTTTGAGTCGTTTTGTATAAATTTTGATTGGTTAAATTGTTTTTTTTTCAATTAAATTTTAGAATGAATCATAGAAAATCAATCGTACGATATGCTTCTGATGTTAAAATGACTGATTTGAATGTTTAAAAGTTCTAAGAATGCGAAAAGAGTATGACATTGATATAGAGAATATTTGATTGAATAGCACAAAGAGAGAGTACAAAAAAAAAAAGAGAAAACAAACGTCTTTTAGAATAAAGAAAAAAATAGATCGATTAAATATATATATATATATCAATCGGTATTCGAATTATTTGAATATCAACAGCTAATATTAATCATATATTTTCAAGAAGTATGGCAAAGTAATCAAATTAATTGCTATAGTCTTTACTCTCAACGATCGATAATCTTAATTTTTGTAGCGTTCTTTCTTTTATCTGTTCGTCGATCACTCTACTTATCTAACTGAAAGAGAAATAGAGCGAATCAATGAACCGTTTTTTTTTTCAAAACATTTATTATCACAAATTTATCAATTTATAATACACATTTGCTGATAAGAATAATATTGCGAAAAAAATACCATCAATTAATGATATGTCTTCAATCTGCTGTTCTAGTGAGTGTTTTAGTGCTTTTTTATAAATAGATAACATAAGGGGTACGGAAAATTAATCCTTATATTCTTTTAATTATTATCAGAAACATATGAAATACAAATTAATTTTACTTTAGATTGTGAATCAACATTTTTATTCGGTGCATCAATTAATTCTACGATGGCATCACCAGAACAACATAATCATGGTTAGTTTTATTTATTATTTGTTTTCTTTTTTTCTAAATCAATATTTAAATATATAGAAAGATCAGCCGGTGCAGAATTTCGTTATGTAGATCGAACAGTACTAATTCGTAATGCAACTGAAGTAATAGTTGTTTTTTTTTTTTATCAAAATAATAATTCATTATTGTTTTTTTTTGTTTTTGATTGAATAGCGTTTTCGTTCTGAAATGCTTAATTATGTAAGTAGTCGTCTTGAAGAATTTTCATCTGAAATGAAACAAACAACTGATATATCATCAATTGATGGTATTATTAAACAACCTGTGATGTCTGCAATAGATTTAACAGCAATTAATAAAATTGAAAATGAATCATCATCATCAATAGGTCCACAAAAGGATGAGAATAAAAAAGTATCAACAGCATTTCCAAGAAAAAATTTTCAAATGCGTTCATCAATACTTACAGAATTACTTGAAGTATCACATTTTCGATCTATTAGACAAATATTCATATCGATTCTTGTTATTGTTTTTCTACAAGTTGCTATAACTGATTTATTTGAATTGGGAACGTAAGTAAATTGTTTTTCTTTTATAAATAAGTGAAAATGTTTTTGTTTTCGTTTCTTTCAGAATTGATTTTCGATTTGATGTAATTCTTTGGAATTTTTCAAATTTATCAGCATGTTTTCGTCTTTGGCTTTGTTTATTTATATCAAGTTGTATAATTCTTTATTGTTGTTTTCATTTTTGGGCATATAAACGTCTTTCATTTATTCCAATTATATCATCATTGAAAGCAACGGAAAATGCAAATAAAAAACCGACTAGTCTATGTAATATAAACAAATTCATTTTATTTATCATAAGTATTTCGATTTTATTTTAGTAATATTTGATTCGACATGGTTTGCTTTATACTGTCTATATATTGGATTATTTTTATTTTTCCCAGTACATTATATTCTTGCTGAGAATTATCCAATTGTTACACGAATTATTATTCTGATAGAACAAGTATGAATTTTTTTTCTTCAGAAATCCCTTTACTGATTAGTACTACGAAATGTAACAACTAAATAAATAAAAAAAGTTCTTGTATTGGGGTTAATTACGCCAATTTAAGTCTGAGTCGAAAGTTCAGCTTCACAGAGTTATTAGTATGCATTGAAAGAATTAATTCGATTTCCTCATATTTGATCGAAAATGCAAATGTTTTTGAAAAAAACTTCCGAAGGAAGTCTTCAAACTGATTAATTCCTTTCGAGTCGTGACTAGGTACACCATATAGATTCTAATGAGCTGTAAATGTCCTGAAAAGATTTCCGATTCTTAGCTTATTGGTGTTGTAAAAGTTTCAGGTCAGTTGATTTACAGTGTATATAAGCAATGTATAAGATGAGACTTTACCATAACCATATGCTACGATAGAAACAATGAAAACAGTTGAAACTAGCACAATTAACTATTCTCATGAAGTCCTGACTCTATACATAGTTTCACTATTTCTGCAGAGAAAAGTTATGAATCCGAACTTTTTACTGGGTATTCATAGTTAATGATGGTCTACATGACACATATAATTCCGACTCAAAAAGCGATTAATCAATTGAAGGACTTCGTTCATTAGCTCATTTTAAGGAGGACCCCCTCGCCCCTCAGAAAATCGATTTTTAAATAAGCACATATACTGAAAGCCCAAAGTGTCCTCTTTCAGATTATGTGCGATTTGTTGCATTTTAAAAGGTTTTGAGTGATGAAAATAGCGGTTTTCTGAGAGCAGTAGTAGAAATATATGGTTTTTTCAGAAATTTTCCTTAGTTACGGGATAGGACAGTAGTCAACAAAGTTGTAGACGGTTGCTAATGAGAAACACATATACGTTCTGTTATTTTAATTAACTATATCAATATGGCGAGTTTTCAGAACTAGATTTTTTGAAACGTTTTCTATAAAAAAAAAAGAGATTTTTAGCGATTTTTTAATGCTAGTTTACATTCATTTTTGCTCATTCCAAACATATATAGGTTATTTTCGATTGCGCATCCGCTGAGCACAGTTAGAGGGTACTCTCTGACGTAGCAACTGGAAAAAACTAGCATTCCATTGTTTATTGTGCAAATAAATCAATGAAAGTTTCCATTGAAAAAACAACATCTGGCTGTTTATAACAATCATAGTTCTTTAAATATATGATGGAAATCTGCACCTAATAATTTGTTTTAGCAAAGCCAGCCACTCATATAGTAAAGACACTATCAAACTCTCACCGCCATCGCTATCATTAACGTAGTCGTTTCTGCTTAGAGTCCTTTATACGTGACGAAATTGCAGTATAGGTGCCATGAGAGTCATAGTGAAATTAAAAATTGTTTCATATTTTTGCTTAATTGTGTAACTTACAAAGAGATTTTTACGCTGATTCCAATTATGTATAACACTGATTACTTTTATCACATTTACACCCGTTTACACATCTAGCAAACTTGTTGATTCGTTTTCTCTAAATCACTTTTTTGGAGAGTTCGGAACCGATTTCTCAGACTGTAGATGAGGTAGCGAGTTACCATTTTTTTTTAAATAAAAGAAGAGACCTATGTCTAGAAATGTCTATACCGTTTTTTCGAAAATCGATTTCCTTGCGGAGATAACTGAATAACACTGATGTCAAAAAGCGCTAACTTCCGAGTTATTGCAAGAAAATGTCTCGGAAATCCGAACAAAATCGAATTTCGAAAAAACAGTATTTACATTTCTAGATATAGGTCTCTTCTTTTGTTCAAAACAAACGGTAGCTCTCTGCCTCTTCGACAATTCGAGAAATCGGTACCTTACGAGGACCACCATTTTGAGGACTAATTTGTCAATAACTCATTAAAACAAAAATCTTATGAGTCAAAAATTTGCAAGAAACTTAGTTAACACAACACACATATTGCCTCAAAATTTCAGCCAAATCGGCCCACGAATAACGAAAAGCGAATCCTGAGGGGGAGGGGGTCCCGCCTTAATTGATGTTTTAATTTCATACAACATTAGGCAATAGCTTTTGAGGATCTACTGGTAGTATTAATATTTTAATTGAATGCTAACCTTTGTAAAGAACTATTCGCAGAGAAACTTTGGCATTAGACATACATTTAATTTGAACTCTGACTCAATATTCGGATTCGTAAACTATCCAGTCAGTTCAGATAGTGTCGGATAATTGTCCAAGCGTTTCTTGAGTTACAAGGACAATTATGGAGGCATTCTAAGGTTTGGTTAAGTTAACGTTTGTGTATTTCTGAACGTTGCTGACTATTCTAGAATGTTTTCAGATCTTCAATTTTTGGATCATTTATTTCACTCTATGTAGAACTATTATAGTCTAGCCTGAAACTCTTTCTTTTATTAATTAACTGAAAATGATCAAACTCGAACGTTCAGGCTTGATGCATGCTTATTTAGATTGTATCGTTACTTGACGTACGAGGAAACTTTGCTAAGTGATGAGTCACTTTTGAGATGAAACTTATTCTCAATAGAATATCGTGGCTCTCATCTGATCACATTCTAAACCGACTTTCAAATATTGAATAGAAATTTTGAAAAATTTAGTACTTCTTATCCTGCAGTTTCATAATGAATTAGTCCTTTTGAGAATTTATATTTGTGGGAAGTTCGAGCTTGAAACTTGATATTTGATTATTAAGGTAATCTCGTTTTTTTTTGAAATAATCTCAAAAATCGCCATAAGTTAAGTAAAAAGATCCATGAACACGAATTCTTGTAGACTTTCTTTAGTCTTAGTAGAGCCTAAGACTGATAAGTTAAGATTTATTCCAAATGCAGATTTAAATAGTGCTACCTGTATATCGAACCATGGTTTATTTGATTGCCTAAACACTTTTTACTTACAACATCTGTACAGAGTAGAAAATCGACTAATTGAAAAGTAGTCTGCATGTTACGACATCCAAATAGTATTGAAATTTTTCACTGAATTCACTATAATGATGATTTAAACCAATACAAATATTGTAAATTTCTATGGTGTTTGCTATTAGTCAATAAAAAGAACCTGTTTAATCACCAATGATGGTTTTGGAGACGCAATTTCTTTTCTATATACAGTTATTGTTCGAACAACTATATTAATGAAATCGGCACTACTTTCATAAAATAATTTGTAATTTTGCTAGAATATTCTACTCTATGCCTGTAGTCATCATGATTAGCATAAATATTCCTGAACCCACGTATAGGTTTCTCAAAAATCCTCATTTTTCCCAGTAAAGCCAACTTTTCTCTGCCTAGAAATAGGTTATTAAAAAAACAAATCACATATTAGAGATTCGCCTCCAAAACTGTACAAACTAATGTGTGGTTTCGTAGTTTTTCAAGTGAACGTTTTTAAATGAAATTGAAGAGTAAGAATCTTTCTCAAAATTTTTCCATTGGGAAATTCTGTTTCAGATTTCGTTAGTTCTTTTTATTAATTATTCATCTTAAGTGGGAGAAATAAATATTTCTCAGGAGCACATGCGATTTCGACAAGGAAAAATTCATGCCTACAGCCTACTGCCATTCTTTCATTAGTTCTAAGAAAATCGAGAAGTCTTTAATACTTGTACCTATAATTTTTTATTTTAGGTTCGATTTTTAATGAAATCACATGCATTTGTGAGAGAGAATGCACCACGTGCTATACTTTATGGTCAGATTTATTCACAAAAAGGTTAATTATTATCAACATCATTTTTTTTCTTCATATGCGTATTTTTCTCGATTTGTTTTCAATAGATCAAACTGAAAACACGACAGAAAATAAATCAAACAATCAACAAGGATATTCTATTCCTCAATCACCATGTCCAGAATTTTCTAAATATATTTATTTTATTTTTGCACCAACACTTATCTATCGTGATTCATATCCTCGAACATCATCAATACGATGGAACTATGTTATAACTCAATTAACACAATTTGTTGCATCAACATTCTTTGGCTATTATTTATTTTATCGATTTTGTTTACCAGTATTTCGGTATTTTAAATCGGAACATGTTACTGTAAAGATTTTCGTTCTCTCAATTCTTAATTGTACTCTACCAGGAGCTCTTCTCTTATTTTGTGGTAAGTTCAAACTAACGGTTGTAGCTAAAAATAATCAATAACACCGACTCTATCAATTTTTTTCTATCATATCATTTGTTCACGTATACAGTTCAAACAAAAGTGAAAGTCTTAAAGATGAAATAAAGCCTTCTTTTTAAGAGCCTATAGTGTTGGATCCAGATCCAGACCCGGTTAGATAATAATTTATAGAATAAACTGACTAAAACTATAACTTGGAAACACAAATGCGGCATTGATAGACGAAATAAAACGTTCTATCAATACATTATAGTAACATATTTGACAATTTGAAAAACCCTGAATTATCTTGAATTCATCAATATTTGCTGTTGTTTTAGTTGGAAAGACAAAAACTTTCCAATATAGAGATGTGTTGGTTTTTCTTTAATGACAGCACATGTCAATGGGTTTTGTTTCAAAAGAAATCTGATCCATATGGAGCTATACTCTTTTATCTGTAATAATGAATCAGCACCGGTAGTCAAATAAAGTATTTATAAAAATTGATGATTGAGAAGGTTTGCTAGGAATAGAATTAGAAATCAGGAGAGTTCGACAAAGACATTTTTATCTGTTTCTTTGTTTTACTTTATGTATGTGCTATTTATTACGAAATTGTTTTCGCCAAAAGAAAAACGACATGAGATTTTCGGAAATTTTATATTTTATTGAAGACTCGTCTCCTTGCAATAACAAATTAGCTTGATCTAGTCCATTGAGACTTCTATTCGAGACATGTCTGTAATCAAGCAAAAAAGAAAAAAGTAGAGAAGAACTTTTGAAAATATTACGAGTGCAATTATTTATGGGCCATCCGTCAGCAATACATTGGATAATAAAAGTCATTCATTTTATGTTCTTATGGTTGTCTATAGGAGCTTTATAGGTGAATACATATATATATATATATAAAGGAAAAAAAAGAATGCTACCAAAGGCTGTATTTTAATTGGACAGTCATAGACAGTATGACGAATTAGAGCAAAAAGAAAAAAAGGATGATATTATATTTGAAGAGAAAAATCTTGATGGTAAAAACTTAATTCAGATAATATTCAATTTCAAGTATATACTATGATCATTAATCGTGTATCAATTTTGATAAAGAGCTAAAATTTCTAAGTGATACTCTCGAAATTTTTCATTCTCGATACGACATCGAATTGAAATTAGTAATGTTAAACTTCTTTTTTTCTTTTTTCAATTCCTAGGGTTTCATTATTTATTCAATTTTAACATAATGATTATTTTATTAAAATAATATGATTCAGTAAATTAAGGACAAAATAAAATTTTGTCTTTAAACATTCATCCTTTCAAAAGATAATTTAAAATCTTCTTATATACAAGGGAAGCTCTTCAGATATCCAATTCAATCTGTCTAACTGATTCTTTTGTTTATAGATACTACCTAATATTCTAATAAAAAAAAACCTAAAAGGATTTGGGTTTGACTAAGCTATCGAATATTTTTTCTAGAGGATCTGAGATTTTATTTTCGAATTTCGATCTAAAAATTTATGCATATAGGAAACTCATCTAGACTAACTTTTCAAAAAAACGTATCCATACAAAAGGGGCTTATATATTGAAAGCTTCATATCTCCAAGAGATTTTGTTCAAAAGTTTTGATTATTTTTCTTCTTCTAGCTTTCTATGGTTTTCTTCATTGTTGGCTTAATGCATTTGCTGAAATGCTTCGTTTTGCTGATCGACAATTCTATCTTGTAAGTTTGTTATTATTTTATTTTTATTTAATTTAAATTTTTATTTACTTATTTAAGGATTGGTGGACAGCTACTTCATGGAGTGCTTATTATCGAAAATGGAATATTGTAAGAAAGATTTTTCTATATTCTATTTAATTATTTTTATATAGGTTGTTCATGATTGGCTTTATACTTATATTTATCGTGATTGTCATAAAGTAAATCTTATTTACAAAAAAAAAAAACAACAAAAGGAAATGATTAGTTTATCTATATTACTCATTTTTAGTTATTTGGTGTTAAATATCGTTTGGTATCAATGTATGCGGTTATATTTTTAAGTGCATGTGTTCATGAATATATACTTGCATTGTCATTTGGTTATTTTTATCCAGTATTATTTTTACAATTTGCTATTTTGGGATGTAAGTTTTTTTTAGTTTAGAAAAGAATGTTTTTTTTCATTTTTTTGATGTCGTTCTTCTACTAAAGTTATTGCAATGCTTATTCTACCACAACGTTCACCAAATATTGCTTTTAATATTTTTATATGGACGTCCTTATTCGTTGGACTTGGAATGCAAATGTGTTTATATTCAATTGAATGGTATGCTCGACAAAATTGTCCTCGAGTAGTAGTAAGTGTTAATTAAATTTCGTGGATCTTCTTTTTTTGCCATAAAACATTGTGTTTGTTTTCTAGAATGGTCCATTGGATTATTTTATACCACGATCATTTTTTTGTCATGATGGAAATGATACATTAACAATAAATACTAAATCTTCGATAACAAATAGTCATTTTGATATATAAGAGGAAAAAAAAACAAGATTCATTTTATGACTGATAAACAAAAAATACATATTTTTTTTCTAATACCGTCCGTTAAAATATTTATTCCTTGATGTTTTGATTCTCATAATAGAAAAAAAAAACTGATCTAAATTTTATTTTATTTTGTTTGTTTTTTGAATTTGTAATAATAACTATTTTTAAATAAAAATTCTATTCTTCATTGATTCATTATATGTTCAATTATCTATCTGTCGTCGATATTCGTAACCTGTGACGGGGTAGACAAAAAAAGAGAGAAAACCATTATTATTAGTAAAGAGCGACAAATAAGCTCAATGCGATTCTTTTTTTTTTTCTTCTGTTGAGTAATATGTGATTGATGCATAAGAGAGTGCAATGAAAGAAGGTTATAATATATCCCCTATGCCTGATTCGTTTTTGATAAACGATCAGTTGAACTGGAGGGAAGGATTTGCTTGAACTATAAGTATTATATTAATCATAGTGTCTATATTGTTTGTAATATAAACAGGCTTCTTTCTTTTTGATATTATGATATGGGAATTTAGAGGTCAAAGAAGTCCCGCAGCGGGTCAACATTACGTACATTTACATTTTTCCATATCACTATTATTGTTGCAGTGTCGCAAACATAAAGTTAGTTAATGCGACAGAATGAGACACACTGGCCAAGGTCTTCAACTTCCTCATTTTTTCATCCGTTCCTCTGTCTACTCCCACTCATGCACACACCTCTCAGTCTTTTTCTTATTTACTTGCCATATGTCTCAGAACATAGAGACCAAGCATTTATATTTTTCTTCTTCTTCTTCTTCTTCTTCTTTCTGCTCTGACAAAAAAATAAGGAGATCAACAGCTTGCTATTTCTTTCTCTTATATATTGCGTTGGTTGTTGTTCAAGGCAAGAGAGATGGAGACAGAGAAAGAGCGCATGCAACAAATCGTCCGATGGTGGTGCCGCATTGCAAAGGAATAAGAAGAACATATTCTATATCTTATGTAAGAGGAATAGGCCATTTTTTTCTTTATATATAAGACAGAAAGAAAGCAAGAAAAAAGAGGCTATCGTACATAGAGAACAAATGATCAAGCTTGTCTACATGCATTTTATCGATAGAAAAAAAAAGAAAAAAAATAAGAGACAGCAAACTTCATTCATTGATAGAAAAAACCAAGACGCAAAAAAAGAAAAATCTCTCGTTTTTTTTTGCGCGGAACTTTTTAGGGCCATTTTTTCTCTTCTTTTCATTGCTGATTCGCTGTACTCCCTCTTTTCATTGTCGTCATCTATGGCGTCCTTTTTTTCTTCTTTTTTTTGCTTTCTGGCCTATTGCGCTAGTCGACAGAGACATCAGTGCGTCGAAAGTACACACGTGATACCTTAAATGAAGAGAGGGAAAGACAGAGAGCGGGGGAGAGAGAGCAAAAAACACCTTCATATACATAGATATGCTAAGGAATCGATTGCTTTATAAGGCATAGTCCTATATATACATACACATAACGACTAGGTACAAATGACACGCAATTAGTGTCGATGGTAAGTTAAACAATCAATTGCTTGCAAAGACTTTTATTTTTTTATTTATGATTGTAAAAGCTTATTGACCTTGATTTAAATTATGTTTAAAAAAAAAAAAAGAAAGATTTGTATAGTTTTTTTTTCTTTCTCTTTCTTTCTTTCTTGCTTTCTCTTTTCAATTTTAGATTGTTGTCGGGTTCCATCATTAGCTGACAGCTAGGAGGAGAGGAAAGTGTGTAAGAAAGCAGGTTTCCAGCATGACTCGTTAAGTTTTATACAAACTGTGGCCTGTTTGCTCGAGAGGCCTCTATATAAAGCGAGCGAAAAACAAAACAAAACAATTAAATATGAATGAAACTAGCAATATAAGCAGTAGTTTAACCGGTGGCGTTTGTTCATCGTGTCTTAAAGAAATGCCTCTTATTATGACATCATCATCATCTCGACTCTGTTCAAACTGTATAACTGAATTTATTGATCCCCAACAACAATTTTCATCACATATGAATAATAAATTTCCACTTTTTCCTTCATCACAACCATTATTAAATATGCAGCAGCATCAACAACAACAACAACAACAATCCCAATCAATAATACAAGCAAATTTTTCACCCTTATCATCATCTTCAGCATCTTCGACATCATCAATATCATCTACTAATCGACGTTTGAGTGCATTTGATCCATTTACATCCGGTAATGATATAAAAACTAGTTTTCTACATCCATTTACTGACATAAATAATGCTTTTTCAACATTAAATTCATCCAATTTAACTAATAATAATAATAATAATAATAATAATGATTTTGAATCAACAACATCTGATTTTATGCGTTATTTTCATCATTTTCTTAATGGAAATAATCATAATAATATCGGTGATCGTGATAGTCCTACTAGTAGTGTTCAAAGTAATGACTTTTCCCCGTTATTTGCCTCAAATTCAACAAACAACAATAATAATAATAATCACTTACCATCTCAATCTTTATTACAACGTCAACATTCAGCGTTTTCATCTATTGATTCTACAACAAGTTCAACACCTTCATTAAATCGTTCATCAATAAATGATCTTCCATCAACATTATGCTGTTTCGGTAATAATCCTCCATATACGTATTGTATTGACTGTGAGACATCATTGTGTGAGAAATGTGCATTAACACATCCAAAAATGATTGGTTTTAAAGATCATCGACAACAATTATTATCATCACAATTTAATAATAACAATAATAATAATAATAATAATAATAATAATAATAATTGTAATTCTCGATCAATTATTGGTCAACCTCCACGACAACAACAATCGCCAGATATTTTACCACTAGGTGCAGGTAAATTGTGTTTTTCTCTTCTTATTTATTTATTTATTTAATTAACAAGGACATTTTTTTAGTTCGTTTATCACAACAAACACCATTTGATTTTTCTTTCAATCGATCTTCATCAACAAATAATTCTTCGAATGATTTTCAATCATTATTTAGTTCATTCTTTTCACAACTATCACTTAGTACACCAAATACTGAGAATTCAAGTAATAATAATAATAATAATCCTCCTTCATCACCATCTGTATCATCAACAACAATTTTTTGTCATGAACATTCAACATTAAAAGCATCCTATTATTGTGATATCTGTTCACGTGCATATTGTCATGAATGTCAAGTTCTTCATGCTCAACAACATACACTATCATCATTACAAGATACAATTGATAATGCACGACAATTAACAAAACAATTTTTAATTGAATCACAAACATTATTATATCATCTTGATGAATCATTAAAACAATCAACACGTACAATGGAAAATATTTCAATAAAAAGTTCAACAATTGAAAATGAAATACGTACAATGATTAAATATTTTCTTGATATACTATCACAAAGACAAGATTTTCTATTGAAAAATGTTGATAAAATACAAACAATGAAAACACAAACTTTACAAAGACAAATCAATGAATTAAATCAAGTTATTAAACAATTACATTTAACAATACTTGGTAAGTGAGACATTTAAATAGCATGTCAAGAAATTAACTTGATGATCTAACTTAAATTCGTTTTTTTCTATTCTAAATAGATTGTAATGAATGTTTAAAAACTGGTAATGACGCAGATTTAATTCGTATACGAAATCGTTTATGGAATGAAACTATTAAAATGAAACAAACATTATTATTATATGTAAAACCAATTGAAGATGATTATATACAATTTCAAGGTTCTCCAACATTAATTAATAAATCTTTACTGAATTATGGTCAATTAATGACTTCAACATATCCACCATTATGTGAATTATTTGGTGATTCACTTTATTTTACTATACGTAATCGTTTAACAGTTTTAAATTTACAAACACGTAATCATTTAGGTGAATTACGTACAACAGGTGGTGATAATATTCAATGTTGTTTAATTGATACAGGTACAAATCAAACTGTATCATGTGATATATATGATCGTCAAAATGGACAATATTTTATAACATATATAGCTCAAACTGATAATATACATATATTAAATGTCTATGTTAATAATGCACCAATAAAAGATAATCCATTTCGTATACAAATCAAACAAAATCGTAATTATTCAACCATTGGTTTAAAATTAGAATTTGACATAGGTGGTGAAGGTGATCAAGATGGTCAATTATGTCGACCATGGGGTGTTTGTTGTGATCATCAATCAAATATAATTGTTGCTGATC
The DNA here is from genome assembly GCA_905329745.1 of Rotaria sp. Silwood2. Taxonomy (NCBI): domain Eukaryota; kingdom Metazoa; phylum Rotifera; class Eurotatoria; order Philodinida; family Philodinidae; genus Rotaria; species Rotaria sp. Silwood2. The sequence continues at coordinate 18,331 of CAJNSZ010000044.1, forward strand.
GTTCAAATAATCGCATACAAATATTTAATAAATATGGACAATTTTTAAAAAGATTTGGTGCACAAGGTAATCGTCCTGGACAATTTGATCGACCAGCTGGTGTTGCATTTGATAAACAACTACATCGGATTATTGTTACAGATAAAGATAATCATCGTATACAAATTTTTACATCTACAGGAGAATATATATTTAAATTTGGTGAAAAAGGTACGAAACCCGGTCAATTTAATTATCCATGGGATGTAGCTGTATCATCAACATCACAAATATTAATATCAGATACACGTAATCATCGTATACAATTATTTTCCAAAGATGGTTTATTTTTACGTAAATATGGTTTTGATGGTCCTATATGGAAACAATTTGATTCACCACGTGGAGTTGTTTTTACTCATGCTGGTCATATAATTGTATCAGATTTTAATAATCATCGTTTATTATTTATATCATCAGATTTTCAAAATGCTCGATTTTTTGGTAGTGAAGGTTCGGCAAATGGACAATTTCTTCGTCCACAAGGTGTTGACATTGATGCAGAAGGAAATATAATTGTAGCTGATTCAAGAAATTATCGTGTACAAATATTCTCACCACAAGGTGTTTTCAAAACTAAATTTGGTACGCAAGGTTCAGGTCCTTTACAAATGGATAGACCAAGTGGATTGTGTGTTACGCCTGATGGTCTTATTCTTGTTGTTGATTTTGGTAATAATCGTATTCTTGCTTTCTAATAATGTATACGATTTTATTTCTCACACATTTCACTCAGGTATCTATCTATCTCTTCATAATTCACATATATCAACCCGGTAGATATGCACAAAGAACAGTCTCTTTTTATTCTTTCTCTCGGAACTTTTGAAAACAAAATTCAAATTTAAACAAAAACGACTTATTTCTTTCATTTCTTTACTTTCTTTTTTGTTTCCTTTTAATTCTCTCTATGAGTGAGGCACAAAATATGAACAGTAGCAGGAAAATTACAATTTACGTATATGTGTACATATAAAGTCTCATTAATTGTTGTTTGTTGTTTATAATCATTGTTTATTGAATGTTTTCCTTGGGTTTTTCTTTCCTTCATGAGCACAGTGTGCTTCTTTAAAACAAAAGAAATTTTTCTTCATTTTTAAAAGTCCTTAGCTTCAAGTCGCTAGACCTATCTGCAGGGTAACACATAAATAGACTTCATATAATGTTCTCTCGTTATTTGACTCAGGAACACGTCTCTGTGTGCGTCTCTCAGGATGAACAGTAGTGACTTTTTTTTCTAAAAACAGTACTACAATAATTCGTTCTTTCTATCCCGCCTCTTCTCTTTTTTTTTGTTTTAACAAAAAAAAGCAAATACTACAGGATATTTTTCTTCTCTACTACTACTACTACTACTACTACTACTACTACTGCTGCTGCTGATAAACCAAAACAGGAGGCAAACGAACAGAGTTCTACATTTTTTTTCTTATATAACATGCAGTTCGCAGACATTTTCTTGCCACTCGGATTTTTAATGAAATCTATATTTCAAAAAAAGAAATACACTAAGTGTTTTTTTTCGTCTATTGCTATTGTTTCATTTCTTTTTTTTTCTTTTCATCTTATAAGTTTTTGCTCTTGCTTTTTCTTGCTTCAGCATTTTGTCCTATTTTACAAGCTGCTATTTCTTCTTCAGTGTGTGTGTGTGTGTGTATTGTTCTCTTTTGTAACATGATCTTTTTGTTTTGAAATTCGAGTGCAAATTAATAAAAAAATAAAGTCGATTTATCATTTACTTATTTACTTGTTTAGTTTGCCTTCAATTCAGGGTCATTGTCGGGCGTCTTAACACGCATTACTTGTTGACTCTTGTCAAGGTTATATATTAACTATTCTATGCGTGTATAATAGGTTGCCTTCGCCGGATAAAAACAAAGTTTGGCATTGAGAAAGAATTGTTTGTTTCATTCTCTCATCGTTGATAGACATTCGTCCTTGTCTGAATCGTTAGTACAAAAAAACGAGAAGAAAAAGAAAAAGAAAAAGAAAAAGAAAAACTCAAGGAAGAATGTCTATGCATGCACATTGATGAACGACTTATATGTCTTGTCCTTATCAGACAGACATTTGTCAAGGTCAACGAGTCGGATATCAAATAAGGAAAAAAAATAGAACGAATGATTTTATGCATATTTTACAGCTGATGATGATCATCTCGATAGCATGTTACCTTGTAGAGAACAAAAAAACATATTATTTGTTATGACATAACAAGGTCGAGATACTCTTGTTAATTTTATTTCTTCAATAAAAATCATCCTCCAAGGACTTTATGTTTAACTGCATGTTTTCAAACGTATTGTATTATCCATACAAAAGCAAGCAAAAGCTGGTTGGCCAGCTGAATTAGCAAAACAATAACCCGGCAAACAATTCAGTTCACAAACAGCTAAATAATTAAAAAGAAAAAAGAAGATAAATACATAAATAGAAATACTATTAATAGCAATATACCTGGACGCATATCTAATTCACATGTATTTCCTGTATAACCAGGAGCACATGTACAAGTATAACTATTTCCTGAAACATTGCATGTACCTGTATTCTTACATGGATTACTGTCACATGGTGCTGAAAATTTCAATAAACAAAAAAAGAACTTTTTAATCTTATCAAATACAAAAACTTACAATAAACTGATGTTACAGTTTCACATTGTTTTCCTCGAAATGGACTTGAACACTTACATTCATATGTAAATGGACCTTCCGAACATGTACCTCCATTACGACATGGTTGTGATATACAATTACCTTCCAAATAGAAAAATAAATAAATATTATAATTACTTCTCATTGTCAAACAAACATACGAGTTATAACACTCATACATCGATCTCCTGTATATCCTGGTTGACAAGCACATTTAAAAGTTGTTCCATCTGACATTAATACGCATGTACCACCATTATAACATAATGCTGAATTACATGACGCTTTAATAGACAAGAGAAAATGTTAAATTAAATGTTTAATAAAAAAAACACAGATAAAACGTACCAACTATAGTTTCACAATTTTTGCCTGTATATCGAGGAGCACATCCGCATACATAATCATTATTATTATTTATTACAAAACATGATGCACCATTCTTACAAGGTGACGGCGAACAAACTATTGAAAATATAAAAATTTAAAAATAATATATTTTTCTTTTTCCGGATTTTTACTATTATTTTGATATTGACATTGAGGACCAAAGTATGGGTTTTTACAGGTACATTGATACGATGGATTGACTGGCGTGCAAAGACCATCATTCAAACATGGAGAACTCGAGCATTGATTCGATAGTTCTTAAAGAAAAATAAATTAATAAGAGATATAACGATTAGTTTTGTTGGATTTCTTCAAAAATCTTTTTCAACTAACTCTAATCGTTTTATTTTCAAACGAGAGGAATTCTCCAATTGATAAACCACTTATAAGCTAAGACTATATATATTATGTAGACCTACATGAGCAGTAAATACCCTTAACAAAACAGTTCAGACCCTTAGCTTATTACTGCGGAGATATTTTGCACTATGACGGTATTTTTTAAATGCATGCCGTTGTAATAGAAAAATTGATTTTCGGTTTTCGACTTAAAACTTTGACTAGAGACAGGTCTAGATTTTTCTTGTGAATTTTTCAGATCTTGTCGTTGTTTCTATTCTAAGATGCAGCAATGGTAATCGCGGATCTTTTACATCGTCCATATAAATCGGTAGATTTAATGTTCTTATTTCAGAATAGAAGCAAATCAAAAGGTCTAAAATTACTCTCATTAAAGTCTGTGTCTATCCAAAGTTCCAAGTCAAAATTTGAAAATCAGTTTTTCTGTTATTACGGCATTCACTTTTTAGAATACCATTAAAAATGCTGTATCTCCACAATAGTAAGTTAAGGATAAGAACTCTTTTTTACGATATTCATAGCTCATTCGAATCTACATACTGCACATAAGCTCCATTCATAAGTGACTTATCATCTGAAGGACTTCCTTCATAGAAACTTACCACATCTTGAACCTGAATATCCAGGTCGACATTGACAAAAAGCTATCGTATTATCATTTAATGCTAGACATGTGCCTCCATTTAAACACACGACTGATGTACAAATAGCTACAAGCAATAAAAAATAAAATAGATTATAAATTGATTTAAACTGTAAACTATCTACATGCTAGTGAAATAAATGTTTCACAATGAATTCCTGTGTATTGTGAACTACATGAACAAGAATAAGCGGAATTCGGACCAGGAATACATAGACCGTTATTTTGACATGGCGTTGGCTGTATGAAGCATCGATTTAAATCTATAAAAAAAGTCATTTTTAAAAGATAGCAGCATATGAATTTTAACATACTTTCGCAGTGTGATCCATATGTATATTCAGGACATTGACAAAAATACGAATTAGGAGATGGTAAAACAATACATGCACCACCATTGAAACATGGATTTTGTAAACATGGTGATACTGTTGTTATAGTTGCTATTAAGAAAAAAATAAAATAAGTTTGTAACAATAATTAAAAGCTTATAACTAACTTGAAGGTGTTGTTGTGATCCTTTGATCACAATTTTTACCAGTTAATAGAAGACCTTCTGGACAAATACACATATAATCAGTGCCACCATTTATTTGCATACATCTAGCATTATTACGACAAGGATTTGACCAACATGCTAAAAGAATATAGATGAATTTTAATGAAACCATTTATTAGACATTTACGATCAGTTTGTCCATATACGATTGTAACCGCCCAGAAGACGATAAAAATAAGAGAGTAGAACTTGTAATGCATTTGAAGATATTATCAAATTTAATTTAAAAAAAAACACTTATATTTATATCAAAACTTAATAAAAATTATATTTAATAACAATGTATCACTTTATGACATTTGAGAGAGACAGGCTTATAGGGATATACGAACAAAAAACAATAAATTCAATTATACAAACGCGTAAAAACAATAGAATTAAATATAAAATTCAATCATATGATAGGTCCATAGAGATATTGAATCAAAGAATAGATAATCAACAACAACAAAAAACACAAAAATGACTTGTTTCAATATAAATTCCATTGACAATTTATTTTATCAAACAAATGAATCACACTATTAATAAAATTAGTTTACAACATTTCATAAACCAATGATTTAGCTAATCAATTCATACGTAAAATTAATATTGAAAATCATTTTCAAAAGTATTCATTTGATATAATGCTGAAGTATTAAAAAGTACATTTTATACATACTTGGTTAACGGAAAATCTTCAAATCTGAACTCGGATCTGGACACGACCGAGTTTCGAACCAACTCGATACATTCTAACTTGATCTAATCGAGAATATGTTATTAAATGATTTTATTATTTGATTTATTCTTCAATGCAATAAAACAACATTTATCAAAAAGATACTATGATTATTTTATTCACAATTTCACGAAAAAAGAAAAACTAGTTTTCAAAACAAAAAACTAAAAATCATTGAGTTTCATATTACATCAATAATATTTTTGAAGTGTATCATTTCAATTTTCTCTTGTTTTATTGTAGATAAAGTGTCGTTCGATACTCTAAGTTCGGCATAGAATAAATAATGCATGACTTACACCAGCCTTCAACATTCTTTCATCATTGTCTAATCCATTTTCTTCGTTTTTTTCTCATACTATGGCACTAGTATATTAAAGATGTCTATCTATTTGTGTGCACAAAGGGTGTCGACACGTCATCAGTAGAATGATCGATCGACATATTGCTCACGATTGTACGTATATTATTAACTTCAGTAATTATAGTCAGTATAATCTCAAGAGGTATACAATAAAACAAAACAAAAAGCGAGAAGTCAAGCAATATACATGACTGTTTTTACTTTCTCTTCTTTTATATAAGACCGCAAATCACTGCCGAAGAAGAAATAACTATTCAGCCGACAGGATATGAAAATTAAAACGAAGAAACATCAGAGAGAAAAAAAAAATCTATTTTCAATTCCCTTACGAGTAGAAATGCATGTCAATGCATATTTAAGTCTGATCTAAGGTAGAAAATCACATTAGTCGTTTCAAGAGAATCTACTAATGACTTACAAACTATACATTATAATTCTCTTTGTAAACATGAATCTTGTTTCTAATAGTCTAAATAATGTTCTATTCATTGACAACAAATGAAAATTTAATAACAATCGATAATATTTTAATTTCGTTCAATTTTGACTATCTATCACTATTAATTTGTATTGAAAAACATATTATCCTTACTTAAAAGTAATCGAAATGATTTCTCGTAATATAAATGACATCTACACTTGCTCACAATGTAAGGACTATTACAAACCACAATAGATCACCAACTACATCAACACATACTCAACACTAGTTATGTAAAAAAAAAAACGATATTCAGCATATATAAATGACTCCATTATATACGTAATATTGAGTATCATCATAACGAAGTTGTCATGGCGTGTATATGCTATTCGATATAGCAATCAAAGTACTTGAGATTATCAACAATGACATGAAACATTCACTAGAGATGGTACAAAAAGACTATCCGGGTCAAAAAATCCTATTATAAGATCTTGTACGATTCTTGTATGATTTTCTAGAGTTTTCCACAACATTGAATACCTGATTTTCTTCTATTTTTGCTTTCTATCATCTTGTTTTCTCAAAAAAAATCTTTTATCTTTACTCGCATATGGATATTTTCTTAGAAAAATCACAAAAAATTAATAAAACCAAAAATATATTTCCAAAACAAACTTATTTTTATTGAATTTACTAATTAAAATGAACCAAGACAATTTAAACAAAGGAAAGTCTACTTCTATCGTCTAGCAAGATGTTTGAAAGAGAAAAATACAGTTTTCGAAAAACCCACCACAGGCCTTGAATATCCAGAAGAAGAGCTGATCCTTCTCTGGTTCCGCCATTCCAAACTTTCAAATCTCTCGAACTTCTAAATAGCCCTTCTAGAAGCGGAAATCTGCATATGATATTGTATATCGAAACATAAGGATATTCAAAAATTTGTTTGTCTTCTCAAAATTAGATTCGCTTTTTCTTTTCTTATGTTAATCAATCTCATTCGTCGTTAGTTTAAATTATTTTTGATCAATGAAAATTTTTCTCTTTCTATGATATAGATTATCTGTGTTGACCAACAAGAAAAAGAAGAAAAGAAGAAAAAAAAAAAGCAGCAGAGAATTATGAACAAGTCACAATTTCTTCAAGATTGATGATTTCATCAAATTAAAAACGACAATCAATACAATTCTAAAAAAAAAAAAAAGAAGAAAAGAATACATCAATCTCCATCATAATCTATCATGATGAATCAATACCACCATTCTGAAACACATACAAATTTTCCATCTCATCATCATCATCTTCATCTTAATAATACAACAGCAACAACGAATACTACAACTATTTTTCAAACACCAACAACAAATTATAATTTACTTGATGAAAATTATTTTTATACATCATTTTCATCACCTAAACATTATCAACCAACATTTTATGATTCAGAAAATTCTTATGAACAATATTCAATTGATAATTCAACAACAGCTGAATCAATTTATCATCCAATACAATCGTTTGATCAATGCCATAATTATTCAAATAATAATGTACAATTAAATCAACAATCTTATGAAGATTTTTCATTATCTAATAATCCAACAGAAATTATTGAACAGTCATCAGTTAAACAACAACCAAATATTGTGACAGAAACAAAATATAAATGGATGCAAATCAAACGTACACCAGCTAAATCATCAGGTAATTTATATTAGTACACGTCCAGAAATTTATGCCATCAGATATAAAACAAGAAAAATGATGAGTAAACATGGTACAAGTGTCCAACAAATAGACGATGAAGAAATTTTTTTGTTTTGTTCAAAATTCATCAGTTATTTTATCTACCAATCATCTAACAACTTGTCACGATAGATGATTGATGTTGTTAGAATACCACTGAGAAATCGTAAATCGATTGTTATGATAATCGATCTGGAATTATAATTGTACAAAGAGCGGCATATGATTTATTTAATGAATATTGATTTCTGTTAACGAGAGAACCTCCCGAGATATCAAATTACTTTTCGATCGAGACGATGATTAATAGAAGAGTTTAGAAATTTTTGAGCCTTTCATTCTAGGAATATCGAACTTTTACTGGCTTCCCAACAAAAAGTTGTGATCAAATTAAAAGTTGATTTTCCATATGAACGTAGCTTTGTGTTGAAAAACTAGAAAAATTTCAATAACGAAGTCCTGGAAAACTAAACCATTCTAAATTTTTCTATTATTCATAAAATGAAAGTCATCTAGATCAAAAAGTGATTTGATCGCTGAAGAGGTTCCTTCGTAACTTTCGATAATGAAATAGATTGTTATTAAAGGTAGATATGTCCAGTGTTGATTATAAATTACAGAATCATATGGTTGGTGAGAAATTTTCTTGAAACATGTATAATGGTGACTTCTTCCAATCTTGCTGAAAAATATACGTTCTTATTCAGCAGAATTTCAGTATTTTTTTTTTGTTCACCCTAAATTCGATTAGTTTAGTGAAAATCTTCTAATATCGGTGTTCTGAGTCATTGAATTTCCATCTAGGAGTGGGATGTCATTCTATTTTTGAAAAATGTTCATTCTACGCTTCCCTTGTCTTCAGTACAAAAGCCTGGAATGGTTGGATTTTTGACACCTTCGTTCTCAAGATGAATTTTTCAACAAAAAGATATGGTTCCACAAAATCGACTTTCGAGCTTTGCCTGAACAAAGACACATAGAAGAATTTCAAATAATAAATATCTCAGGATAGGAAACATCAAAAGATCTGATGGAAACTACACCTTTTTGTTAAAAAATTCATCTCGAGAACGAAATCTTTGGAAACCGAACAATTCTACACTTATCTATTATACTCATTAATACTAATTAAATAAACATTGTTCCGATAGCTAAGTAATTTGATATCTATAAAGATTCTCTAGTAATTTATGCCTCAGAACACCTTTAAGTATATACTCATGTATTAGATTAATAAAATGACGTATCATTGACGAGTAATTTCTATGTCTTTTTGAGAAATTTCATCTTAACTGACAAAGATACTTTTCGTCAATTCGAAAGTAAAGATAATTCATCAAAGGTATAAACAAAAA
>CAJNSZ010000044.1:27636-42343 GCA_905329745.1 Rotaria sp. Silwood2
AATTTAGAAGGTTTCATCTGTAAGTACCTATTTCCTTTATAAAGACATTTATTTATACAATAGACACACTAAATACCCTAAACAATTATTTATACGGAATATCTCAGCATAGAATAGTGTTTCAAATTTTATTTGTAATTCCATCTTTTTCCATTTGTGTTCTAATATATTATAGATTATCGTTATATATGTATTTCTGTTATATGTTTCTGCTCTTTATTAATTTGTAGCAATTACTTCTGTGCTCTTTCTTTGTGACATTCTTTCTGTTATATCTCATATTTCTACAAACAAAAGTGATAATTACAATCTTTTCTGCAGAAATTGTTGCAAACGAACATATAATCAAAGGAAATATCAGTGATTAGAGTTCGTTGGATCCAAATTTTTCGAGGCTGGATCTGATTTGGCACAAACCCGACAGGCTCTAACAGTGATAAACTAACTGAAAAAAAAATAGATCAAAATGTTTCTCTTGTATTAACAAGTGATTTTTTATTTCAATTACGTGTTATCGACAAAATTCTTTCTATAACGTCTTTTTACATTAATGCTATTTTTTGAGATCAATAAAATAAATGAAAAAAAGAAAAGTCGATTCATCATCTGTTAGACTTTGCACTTGTTGAAAATGAATTCTTTTCACGATTCAAGCTCTTTGTTTAACCTCTCGAATGATAGAAATAAGAAGATCGATAGCTTCTTCATATCAATTTCGTTTTATTAATCACAATTCGAAAGCGAAATATTCAATTTATATATCTCTAATGAATCATTATTGATTTTTCAATAGATAATATCATGTATTGTATTTAGAACATGAATAAATTTCTATCCCTACTTAATAGTTTCTTGTTACATATGTCTTCAAATAAAGTTAACTTCTTAATATTGATTTGTTTATCTTCTTATTACATGCTACTCTAATCTTTACTCTTGTTAAGATTGTTCTACTAAATGATTCTCAATCAACCAAAAGGAGAATTTAATACTTTTGACATTTCATTATCTTTCCGCCAGTTGATTTTACAATTGTATACTTCTACTAAATTAATTGTTATATTGCATTTATAAATAATAAAAAAAAGACTAAAGATGACTCATTTTATCTAAATGAAAACAGATATGTATATAAAAACTATATATTGTACTATTTCAAAGATACCATACACAAGAACAAAGATTAAATATAGCATACGTTGACTTTTTATTGCAAGCGTAACATTCATCAATAGATTTACTTATTGACTTTTTCTTCTTCTCTTTTGAATGTCTATCAATATTTTAAAACGCAACTAGGCTTATGTATACAATCGAAAATGTTAGCTGGAATTATTGCATTCTTATTATCGTTTTCGACGATTTGCAATTGCAACATTTTTTAAATGATATTCGACTTCTACTCGAACAATTTTTTTCTTTTTTGCAACCTATGCGAAAAAATCTTTTTTCTGTTTTCTGCATAATAGTCTAAACATACTGTTTTGCAGACATTTGTTTTAATTGTCTTACAACTCTCGATGAATATTACTTCTACTGAAATAATCGCTTTAGTTCTAAATCTAGTAATGAAGATCATAAATCTACAATATGTTAGAAAAATCTTTGAATGAATGTATACTTAATTATTATATTCACTCAAAGTTTAATTCAGAATTCAATGCTTTATGAAGTAGTATATAAATTTATCATCAAACCATGTATATATACTCTTTTTACAGTGAAAAAAATTTCATTCTTAAAAGTTATCAAGCATCCTATCTGATAACATTGCTGAAAGTTTTACATAAAATTATCCTAATTTAGAATGTGCCGAGCGAGTACGTTTATTTAACTAAATAATTTATTCTCTTCACGTCACTACTAAACAAAAATGTATCACGAAGTTTTACATAGAAAAGAGAAAATGATTGTTGATTTTAGTTTTTATAATAGAGAGAAAGTCTTAGTATGTTTTATCTTTCTTTCTATGTAAGTTTCTCTTCGTTTGAATGATGTCAGCAAGATAACGGAAGAATAACAACGCAAATAATTTTCATTTTGCGTCGATCTTTTTTAGAACGAAATCATATGTTTGTCGTTCATAAGACACAGCATAAATAAAACGCAAAGAACACTCGAAATATGCACGAGAGTCATCCCTAAAATAATTTTCATTAAGCTAAGTTTATTACAAAAAACTTTCGTGATGCTTTTTAGTATCGAAAAATATTATCTTCATATAGAAATATTCTTTGATGTTAATGATTTCGTGAATTATTATTTTCTATGCCTTGTTATAGATTGAATATATTTATCTTTGTATTATATTAACAAACATAAGAGAAATTTAATGCAAAAGAAAAACAAAATATAATGACCACCATTACTTAATTGAAATTGTATTCTGAACAATTTATGATGGAATAGATGAATATAATTTGAATCATGAATTTTTCAAACTATCAATTTTACAGTAAGCATATCAATCACACTTCTATAGTAGATATAACTAATGGGAATTAATTTTATTTTTTGAGCCATATCGAACATCTTTTATCTATCTCGGTATAAATAATTATATTGTTAAACAAAGTCAATTAATCATCTTCTTTTTTTTTGTTTTGAGTGATACATAAATCTTATTCAAGCGAATGAAAATACTCATTAATCTTTTGAAATTTAATAAAATAAGATGAAGACAATGTCTTGTACTTATGCAACTGTTCTAGTTGATAAAGGCATAAACAAGGCTGTCCTTGGTCGAGATGCCATTCAGCAATTATTCTCAAATCATATGTATACAAGAATTAAAATATTCTGTATTAATCATATTGACATAAAAGAGAATATCTTAACTAATGTTTTATCTAACATGAGCCTGACACCTCTCTTCGAAGATGAGGTTTGCTTTTCTAAAAGAGAAAATCAGAATAAAAAACTGTCCTTAGTTAAAACTATTGATTTAATTCTTATGGTAAGTATTCCACCATGTGATATTAAAATATCATCTACATATTGTGCATTTTCGGAATATGATCTTAGAAATTGTATCTCAATTTTTGTCCAAAAATAGTGTGATAATCTTTAAAAGATCCCAAAAAGTGAATTTGAACAGAAAATTTCTGATATAAATGGTTGCTCATGTTAATTTACTTGAGAATATCTCAATTAAACCACGAACAAAGAATGGTGATCAGAATTTTATGGCCTCTTGGAATATGAAATCAGAAGTATTGTATCTTTTTTTTATTCGAGATTAGTGAAGAAATTTTTCAGAAGCTCAAAAAATTAGATTGAATCGTAAATCAATAGGCTTCGGCTAATACCTATAAGTTCCTTTTCGAATATGTCAAGAATTATTGTGGCCGGTTATTTTATCAACGGAACACTTCTTTACAAAATTTTATATTGAACTAAGCTGTGGCTTTTACCTAAGTGAAACTATAGACACGTTGCTAAGAATTTCTTTCTAAACAAAACGCTTTTTCATCAAAAGTCAATGTTGCAAAAATAAAACTTTAAGAGCAACGGAAATTGAAGTAAACTGTAGAAAAACTTCAATAGTACATTTTATAAGGTAGCTTAAGGAAAAAAGTTTCCGCCCAAATTATTGATTATCTCAAGAAAATTTCTAAGCCTACATTTGGAAATAGCACAAAATTCCGATGATAGTGAATGAAGAATTTTGGGAAATGGGAGAGCGGCGGTGGGGGGGGGGGGGGGGGGGACCGTAGTCAAGAAGCATCTTTTGAAGTGTATTAGAGGTCACTTTCTACTGAGAAAAATATTTCGAGAGGGCGAGGCTATTGCCCTTGTGTTCACTACTGGGATATTGAATATGTTTGCCTTCCAAGGATCCACAATTTATGATAGACCTTCCAAAAAAAACTATCGTTCTCCTTTCTAAATAAAAAAAAAATTCCCTTAGCATTTTGCTTTTTTCTTTTTTTGTGGTATTTTATTGAGTTTAAATCTATGACCTCAGTTTTGTTTCTATGAAGATTTTTTTTCATTGGCTCATTTCAACCATTTATTCCTTTCATTCCTCAATGTTGATGGTATTTAATAGATCCAGTTGTCAGCACATATCAATTATCTCAATGTCATTTTGACAGATCGTTACATAGTGCATAGAAGTGTTAGAAAAATTGACCATTAATAAAACATCGAACACTATAATATATAAAAGAAAAACGAGCCCTATTCATTGCCTTCTTTTGTTTCTCGTTTACATGTTTTTTTTATTGATTATTTGTGAGATGATAATCATTGAATAAGTTTTATATTTATCAAAAAGAAAAACTCTACTTAAAACGTTTCTGTCACAGACTTATTTTCATTATATTCTTTCTTTATTTTATAAAATATAAACAATAAAAAACAAAAAAAAAAAAAAAAATAAACAAATTTAGTTTTATTTTACCAATAGATTCAATGTAAACAATACACAAGAAGGTTTTTTTCTATTGATTCATCTGTTTCATATTTCTTTCATCATCCATGTCTCATGTAAGTGATTTAGTTATAGAAGATTAACTTGAACTATATCATTTATATGTTTAGCTCGAAGGTTCAGAATGTATCGAAGCCTTAATACCATTTGTCAAATCATTTGCATTTACATGGTTTAATTTACAAGCAGCAAAACGTCGATATCAAAAACAACATGAAACACCAATGCCTATCGAGATGGAACGAGTGATGAAGGAAGATTTTATGGTTTGTAACACATAAATATTAGTTAAATAGATTTTAATTTGTTAATATTCATTATGTTTTAGAATCAACGTTATGCGGATAAGATTAAATGGACAGTTCGCATATTGGCAAAATTACGAAAGGATATAAAACGTGAATGTCGTGGTGATCTTGTTAAAACAATAACTGAAGGAAATATTCAAAGTCCATGTATTATATCGAATGCTGATACAAAAAATAAAATGCGTCGTATTGATTGTTTACGTCAAGCTGATAAAGTCTGGCGACTGGATGTTGTTATGGTTGTACTATTTCGTGGTAAAGATCTAAATTATAAAGGACCTTGGTGGATAAAATGAATATCCTTCATTTGAAAAGTCACATATATCGTTTTGTAAAGTAATAGGTAATTACTTTGTCATTAAGTTTTAAGAAGTCATATACGAGGTAAGGTATATTATTGCAATTGGGGATGATAAAACTAAATATTAGAATTTAGTATGTCATCAAAAGAAACTTTATCAAATTTTGTTTCAAATTACTTCAATAGAGTTTTGTCGCGTCTTCAATTGTCGATATCTAATAATACTCACAGAAAATCTTAAGATCATTACCGGTGTTTGTACTTTTTGATGTTTTAAATTCTTGGATACTGCTTCTGAAGGCAAAAGCGAACAATTATGAAACTTTCTTCTGAATTGTTGTGCAGTTGTGGTCAAATTGGCTAATAAATGCCTAAAATATGTCAATTTTTCAATTCATAAGGACGGAAAACTATGTGATTTTTGAGTAAAAAAAACCTTCTACTTGTTAATAATGAGTTCATCATGCCCTGTCATTGAACATACATAGGGCTTCTGAAAAGGGCAAAAAAACATTTTTGCTTTCAGCTTCCTGGAGAAGAGTACAGGAATATGTACAAATTTTTAATTCTAATAAAAAACTGAACATATACTTGGAATCTAAATTCGTAAGAAGTGGAATAAGATAAAAACTAATCTATGCAATCGTTTATTCCCGTACCCACCTCCAAGGACCTGAAAACGAAAATCTTTTTTTTTGCATTTTCGGAAAATCTATACATCTCAAATGATATCTATCTTTAGGAATCAGAAACTAGACCTTTTTAGGCATTTATTAACCGATTTGCTTGTAACGGACAAAAATGTAAAGGATAATCACTCTAGAATTATAGAACTTGGTGATATACAATTTCTGAGAAAGTTCCACCGTTGCTTGCCGTTGTCTTGAGTAGCAGTATCCTAAAGTTTAAAACATATAAGTTAATAAAAATGACAAAATTCTATTGAAGTAACTTTAAACACCTACACCTTACCTCTTTGATAAAAAAAAGTGCTTTTCTCTTACGGTACGAGTTGCTCTAGAATACTGTATAGGTGACTATTCAAATAAAGGGTAATCATGTTATTCGACAGGGTCATTTTAACTGAAATTTATTTGTAAAAAGGAATTCCATTGGAAAGTACGGATGGTGAACGATTAAGTAAATGTAAAGAATGTAAAAATCCAGCATTATGTATTAATCCATATCATGTTGTTATACATGTAAAAGAACTTGAAGTGTATCTTGTAAATTTTATAAATAATGCACGTAAGTTCAAATGATCAAAGATTTAAACATAGATTTTTTTTTTGTTTGTTGAATTATTCATAGAATCGTCACCGGCGAACATCATTCCAAGTGTGTTTTCTACCAGTGAATTACAACACATGGCAAACAGTATGTATCAAAAGAGAACTGACGAGGAAACATTCCCAAGTGATTTACTTCGTTGTTCAATATGTAAAGTAGCGTGACCTCCGAAGGTTTTCTATTCATGTTTAAATTTAGTCGAGATGATGACTTTTTAGTGAATTTATTCTGTAGAAATAGTACAGTTTTTTGAAAAAAATTTATATTTGCGAATTTCGACCTGAAACTTAGTATATGAAATAGTCTAATAGAGTCTTTTGCTGAATTCCTACACATATTAGCAAGTAAACCGAATCATTTGAGAATATTCTCTCGGAGGAATACATGTCAAAATCTTGGCCTTATCTGTAAAAAGAAGAGACATTATCTTCATAATGAAAGGTATATTTTTTGGCTGCTTTTCATTTAATTTGGAAAATCATAAAAAAGTCAAAAGTTATATTTTAAGGATCTTTAATTTTAAATTCATTCATTTGAAACATCGTCATGAGTCTCTGATCTATGGCGCAAAAGTCTTGGCATAAGATATTCGCTCAGAAGCATTTTTTTTTGTCCTACGTCGATTTACATAGAAACTAACTGTTGAGTCGAAAGTTGGAAATATTTCAAGACGCAAACTACGAACTATGCCGAAGACGTTATTTAATAATTTTGATTTCGAAAAATGAGCGAAGGTTTTCAAACAATACTTTGCTCAAATAGTAGAATTATTTTATTTTATTAAATCGAAACTAAATTTCTTTATGATTCTTTTCTTTAGGTTCGATCAGTGAAGGTGGTTCAACAAAAGAAGTGCTGGGAGCAGATTATCTTGGTTCAATGTTAAAAATGGAAACTGATGATTATGCCGAGGTACAACCAATAGCAACTGTACAACAACCTGATCTATTGAAAATGTGTCGAAATAGGTATGAAACAAAAAACAATCATTTCATGCATTATTCAATTTAATCTTTATAGGAAGCCAAGTCTATCAGGTAGTCCTCGTACAGCTAAACGACGTCGTACATTAAACAATACATGTTCCGCTGATGAAAGTGATAGTCATGATGTCAGTGATGGACCAGGTAATATATTACAGTAAAGAAAGGAATGGGTGATAACTTTCGAAAATGGTTCCCTCAAGGAACTTGATTTCTTCCATTTCAAATTATTACTCAAGGTGTCCAAAAATGAGTCCTAGTACATTGTGCTGTGCGCAGATCGATTGAAGTAGTCAATGGCTGTCATATATGCATTGAACTCGATTGTTGATGATAGTAAACACTTACCAAGTACTTCAAAATGGTATGAGAAAAAAAAAACATAGACCATAACAAGAAATCTGAAGGAAACTATTCTCGACATACGATTCGGATAAAAACTGATATGATTTTCTGAATCCGCACCTAAAACTGAACGGACTTTGGTGTATTTCAAAAATTTTCGCAATCTGTTTTTCGTCGAAAAATACACCCGTAGTCCTCCTCATCCTTAGGATTTAGTCAAAAAATAAATTTCATAAAAACTCTGCTTTTATTATTTATTCATCTGCTGTTTGGGGTTATAATATTATTTTATAACCTTAGAACTTGATTCTCACTGTCAAAATAACTTTTTGATGCAATTTATCATTTTTGACTCAACCCTGAGGGGGAGGCCACGGACGAATTTTCTATGGAAAAAAAAAAGATTACGAAAATTTTTGAAATACACATAGATCTACTCATTATTCAATACTGATTCAGAATATCATACTAGTTTTCACCTCGGAGTATTTTGAAGCCATTAAAAAGTACTATCCAATCATATGAATTACTAGTTCTTGACTATTACAATCGTTCGAGATAAAGCATAAACGAGTCTTATATGTTTAATTCTACTATGGATCACTTTCAGACAACTTAAGTGAGAATTACATGATAAAAATCATATTTCTGTCGAGAGTCAATTTCATCAGTTATCGCCTTCTCTCCCTCCTTTACATTCTTAATCAATACTTTTAATATTTCAGTTCCGACTTATGATGTATATGAATCTAAAATTCAATCATCAACTAACACTGAACCTTCCACATCATCCTCAACATGTCGTATATCATCAACAAATGATTCAAATACATATTCGAATTTTCCACAACAAGATGATATAAATGCTCTACCAAAATCTATTATAGAATCAAATAAAATTGAATCATCAACACCACGTCCACCATTTTCTCAAATAGGTATTCATAATCATGTATCACTTAATTTACATTTTAATAATCAACAACAACAACAACAACAACAACAACAACAACAGCAACAACAACAACCACAAAAACCATTACCATCATCAACAACATCTCAACAAACAGCTGATTCAAAATTAATATCCGAACGTTTTATTGAATCACTTGTACAACGTTTTAATAATACACAACAACATCAACGTACATCTTCACATCCGCATACAATTGAATATTTTCATCAAGATCCACAGACAGAACGAACATCTAATAGTCCAAAAACATCATCAAATAAACTTTTTCCGAAACCATTACCAACAACTGCAATAAATATATTATCATCACGTGAACGACCTATTACAACAACAACAACAACATCATCAAATTACGATACATCTTATGCTCAATCACAAACAAATGAATTTAAAGATAATAAAACAAATATAAATAATGATAATAATGTTATGCGTTTATCATCTGCAGCTGATCGAGTATTACCAGCATTTCATACATTTTCTGAATTAAAAAGTTATTTGCAAACTATTGGATTAGATGTTGAATTAGTACCAGCATCAAATACAACAGCAACAGCAGCAGCAGCAACAACAACAACAACGACAACAACAAATATTCATCAACAATCAAGAAATATTGATCCTATTCAACAGAGATTATCAACAAATGAACAACAATATCAAATACGTTCGAATACAGTTAATATTTCACAAACACCACAACAACCACAAATTGTTATGTTACCTAATAATATTAATAATCGAAACTCACTTAATGATGATGGAAAATGTAATCGATCCAGTAAGTTTACACTTCTTTTTTTTTTTTATACAACTTGCATTACAAAAGTTTCTTTTTTCGACAAGCTTTTGCAAAAATATTCAAATTTCTTAAGTATCATCTTTCAATCAATAATGCACTGATGTATTTGATTAAAATATGTCATGGAAATAATGTTTGAAATAGGCCGTTAATAGATACTCAAACCATGTATAACATCAAATAGCTGTTGTTAATATTCAAGTTTTAATAGCAGAAAGAATTCATATGAAATTAGATCTACCGAACCATATTCAATCAATATTTACTTTCATATGATTTCGGATAGAAAATTCCTTGTAAACCTAAAATGTTCATGATCAAGTATCATTGAAATCTAAAGTTTGTTGATCCGATTATGTCTGGACCAAAAGGACATAACTTTCCGTGTACGCTGAATACAGTCCGACAGTTCAGGATCTGAAAGTTTTGAATCCGATAGGCTCTCGTCATCTGACAATTGTGTAGGATGCAATAGTGATCGAATTATAAAAAAAGTCTCATATCTTCGGGGAGACTGTCCAATTCCGATTGAGAACATCACAGTACGTGTAAAAACAGCAGTGACGTATCGAGGATTTTTCAGTATGCTGAATCTCGACTTCCGAGTGTGGGACCCAGATGAAACTCATGGAGGGTGATGGTGGGTCCAAATGATGGAATTTTATCAAAAAAAATTTGCACTCGGAATTTGCGAAAAAAATTAGCATTTTCCTGATCCCCCCTCCTAGGATTTTTTACTGTTAGTATTATCTTGGTTTTGAGAATTTCATAGGAAGCTATACCGAATTTCATCGATAGATTTTAAATTTCGTCTAAAAATGTGCAACCGTTCAAGAGTTATGATGTTTTGAAATTTCGAAAAAATTGTTTCCACAGGGGGCAAAAATTCAAAAAGTTATAACTCTTGAATGGTTACATATTTTTAGACGAAATTTGAAATTTATCGATGAAATTCTTTATAGCTTCCTATGAAATTCTAAAAATCAAGATACTACTAACAGCAAAAAATCCTAGGAGGGGGGATCAGGAAAATGCTAATTTTTTTCGCAAACTCCGAGTGAAAATTTTTTTGATAAAATTCCATCATTTGAACCCAACATCACCCTCCATGAGTTTCATCTGGGTCCCACACTCGAAAGTCGAGATTCAGCATACTGAAAAATCCTGGATACGTCACTGTCAAACAGGTCCAAAAGTTTTCGATCCAAGGACTCTAACGTTAAACCAATTTTCTGTTTATATAAAATCATTGGTAGAAATCGTTCTCGTAAGTCGTTTAAAACATAATTTATGACTATTTTGAAAGAAATACATGTACAAGACTTCAAGATCTGAAATTTTTGACATAAACTTGAATATGTCTATGCGTTAAAGCAGAATACTTGACCAACTATTAGAAGAACTGTACGAAAAAACTTTTGTAATGTCCTAGAAACAATAATGATCTCTTTCGAAAGTAAAACTTCCTTTTTTTTAGCTTCAATAAGTGTACCACCAAATGTTCTGGCAGAAAAATTACTTGAATATGCATCAAGTACATCATCTATTCGTCATTCAAATCTTTTATCTCGTACTTCATCATTATCTTCTCAACAGCAACTACATCAACAACAACAACAACGTCGTTCTCCATCAAAACCACCTATTGTTTCTGATATAGCTAATCTTTTATCTGTATCAAATAATAATCCTAAAGATCAACCAATTGTTCAACAAGTTACTCGTCAAACACTTCTTCCACCTCCACCACCACCTCCACCTTCATCTGCACCAACAACAACTGTTTATCATCGTATAACATCAGCAGATAAAGTTTCAACTATGGTTAAACGTGATCTTATTCATGATGATGTACATTTACATGATCGTGAAGTTGAAGAATATATGAATATGGCAACAACAGGTCGTACATCAAAACAACGTAAAACAACTTCTCAAACAATCAATGATTCAACAACAAAATCCATTGTTTTAGAAAGTGGTTCAGCTAGTAATAGTAATGATAGTAATGTTTCTTCGACATCCTCATCTTCATCTTCAATTAATAATTCTACAAATAATAATAATAATAATAATAACAATAATAATCATACTAATAATAATAACAATAATAATATTGGTTTAACAAATAGTATTAATAAAACGAAAAATAATTCGACAATGTCAAGTCAAGATTCACGCAATATATGTGATTTATTATTAATGTTATATGAACAAGAACGTACACGTAGTACACAATTACAAAAACAAATTGAACAAGTTAGTAGACAACAACGTTCAAGAAATTCAAGTGGACAATCACATTCAAGTGAATCACAAACTGGCTTAGAAACACCACAAGGAACAAATAATGGAAATACAAATTCATCAAGAATGTTAAGTCCAGCTGCATGGATATCAACAACAGGAAAAGAAAAAACATCAGTTCATATTCAACAAAATCATCATCAAACATTAAAATTTGATTCATCAACATCAATGAATGGTTCACCACCTGAATCACAAGATGTATATGAATTTTTCTTTCTTTTATTATTATTATTTTATATTTAAATATTTAGTGTTCACCACCTGATCCAAATAAAAGTGGTTTAAGTCCAACGAAAGTTGTACAATTTTCACAATCAATTGGTTCAGCACAAAATCTCATTCCACGACCCGTACCAATGTTAGCAACTAATGATGGTCTTGTACGTCATACATCATCATCATCATCATCACATACTGCTACACCAACTGGATCGACTAGTTCATCAAATAATGGTTTTATTTATTTGAAAATATTTTCTTATAAATTATTTTATTTATCGTTTTTAGGAGTTCTTTATACACCAGGAAATCGCATTTTTCAAAGCCCACTTGGACAGGTATTTTGTTATTTAATAATTAAAATAACGACTATGTCGAAATAGTTATTAGCTCAATCCCTATGTGGCTTAAATTGTAAAATATGATATACCTACTATTGTGTACTAAAGAGAGATTGTTTTATGCTATTCGATACAAAATTCTTCGTCATCTTTTTGCTTAATTACCCATTAATGCAATAGGGAGGGTCTCAAACCCAATAGTCTCTAGTCACAGTCTGTAGGATGAGTTCAAATTTTTACTCCTATACTTTATCGCTTTCTGTAGATTGTTTTACAAAAGTTCGATTTATTTTGTTGAAGTCTAGTGAAGAAAAATGATGATTTCTGATTTTAAATCTTTTTTTTTTGTCTATAGGCATTTGCGGCATTAAGTCCTGCTTTAAGTCCATTTTTATCACCTTCAACTAGTCGTGCTGGTACACCCAGTGAATTAATGATAATTCCTGCTGATTTACTCAATGTACTGAATAGTCGTATTTGGAGTGAAGACGAATTATTACAAGCATTTGTTAATCATTTAGATTCGGGTGGTGTGTAATCGTGTTTTTATTTAATTTCTATTTTGTCAATTACACATAATTGAGTATCGCTCATGTATCGCTGAAACATTTAAAAAATGTATCGTTGCGACATTAAGCTTTACTCATAAAGTGTTCTATTTGTAATTCTAGGTTTTCAACAACAATGTCAACAACAATAAAATTGTCGTGTTCTTTTTTTTCTGTTTATATTCTGAAAACAAAAAATTTATCCGATATGATTTGTTACTTAGCATTGACATATAAACAAATATGATCATGTATCTCATTTATATTGTATAAACAAGATTTATAGTGATAAACAGTATTTCTGTATGTTTAACATTTTGTATCCGTCTTCCAAAGAATAAAAGACAAATGACTGTATTCAATGTTTATAAATATATATATATATATTCATATGTTTGCATTTTTTATTAGATGCTTGAAATATTGGCTCATATGAGCTGTGTTTCGACATCTCTAATGGAAGAATTTTAATTTTTTTACATCTTAATTTAATTTAATTTTTATTTTTATCATAAGTAGGTTCAGGTCGTCGATCTCGAGTTAATAATGAAGAACCTAAACAACAGGGAAAGCCGACAAGTGTAACAAATAATAATAATAATAATAATAATGGTAATGGTAAAACCAAAAGTATTGAAAAATAAGCAGCGAAAAGTTTCGGATTATTCTTTTTGTAAAATTGGTACATGTTGTCTGTTTGCTGTGTAGTGCTTCTCATATATATCACCCTTTTTTTTGTATATCGAGTAATTTTTTTTTGTAGTTAGAGAAAAGGGGAGCATTGATTTTTTGTTTTGTTTTTTTTTTTCTTTTTCTTTTTTAATTTCATGGTTTGATCAGAAAAAGAGAGTTTATATAAGTCTCTCTTGTCAGATAAAGTGCAACATAAACGCTTTGAATACGTGAGAGAGCGAGAAAGAAAGAGAGACATTCTTTCGTTTTGTTTTTCTATATATGTGTGACTCATTTTTCATTCAATCTCACTATGTAGTAGTACTCTTTTTTTTTTCGATGTTGTTCATTTCGAAAGTAATCGAATTAGACGATGCTTTGCCAATTGTGAGTTATGTTTTTGTTGTTGTCTGTCATGTCGATCGTCTGTCGTGTTTTGTTTTTTTGGCATAAACTATTTAATCGGTATTAAATATTATTTTACCCAAAATAAAATTGATGGAAAAAAAAATGTTTGAGTTTTATATGATCAGTTGGCTGCTAGAAGCAAAACTTTTCGTGAACAAAAAAAAACTTTTCAAAATAAAAATGAATCATTTTTTTTAAAAATATATATAGGATGGTTCATAAATAACTAGACAATAACAAAAAACTCCGAATCTTTAATCTTCTTCAATGAATCGGAATTATTTTTTACCTCGGTGACAGAAAATTCTTCTAAATTTTTGTTAACAAAGAAATCGCTAATAGATGCTGTTGTGAGCTAGAACTTCTGACCACACTACTGGACGAAAGTATCTCGCTGTGATCTCAACTGTTCTTAAAAGGACACCGCCGGATAAGTTCGTGAATGTGCCACCCCCCTAGATCTCATCTTCAATAGAATAGAAAGATAGAGCATAAACTTTTGCACATTTCTGTCTATTTATTTTGGTTTTTGCTGAATGCAAAAAAACAATTTCGTGGACCAAATAGGCTGGGGGGTCTATCGCTTTGGACATTTCGAATAATAAGTATGGTATCTATAATTTTTTTCTGTTGTAAATCCAATATGAAAACTAATAGCGTAGATCGACTTAGTTTTGTATGCTCTACAAAATGACGTACTGATCAGATTTACCATTAGCTTCTCTCTTAGATTATGTAAGATCATATAGTTGCGATTCTCATATCACAG
>CAJNSZ010000044.1:42440-77386 GCA_905329745.1 Rotaria sp. Silwood2
CTATCACCATTGATATTCTATATGAGTTATTCGGTCAATGAACTACTAGTCAGTCTGAAGTGTATTGATATAAAAGATTTTGACTATGCTAAAACAATTGGTAGTGTTTGTTTTATCTTTTTAAAACAGCATGAAAAAAACAGACTAAAATTTCAAAATCGTTTTACTTAATAAATTATTACATGGGCACGAACTATTTTCATAATATCGATTTGATAACCTCATGCTACTTTTAAAATAGTTTCAACATGGTTAAAACTTCTATATCAACTCATTTAAGAATATCAATGGTGATAGAAATGGCGTAGATAAATAGTAAATAAAGGTGTCAAAAGAGCTTAATAACAAAAACCTATCATCACATTACCAAAAACATCGATCATTTAACGCCCATAACGACTTCAAAAGAATCACTGATGAAGTAGCCATTCGAATAGAATATTAGTGTCTTCGATATGTCGATCAAGAACACTCTATGTATCTTTGGTACAAGAATGAATCAACAAAAATTTGTATCTGACATTTTCTGTAAATCTAATGTAACTCGACGAAAAACAAAAAACGTCGTAGAAAGGCTGGGAAGGTCTTATTTTTATAGAGTAATGGTTTGTTCTACTATTTCGTTTGATACAAACAAATTTTATGCTCGAATTGTAGATGTTGAAACTGTAATGACAATTCTGTATTTTACCATATTATTTCTACTAACGTAGCTTTTGTAAAACTTTCCAATAGTATTGATATCAATAGTAGACATTCTCATCGTTATATTTATATCATGCAATATATTTTCATCATATATCTTGTTTGTTGATAGAAAAACATTTCATGTACAAATATTTTCTTATCGATTGATAGTTTATGGAGTACACTACAAGACATATTTCTTTTCTTTTCTCTACAATCGTTCTACAAATAATTATTGTGGCGATCAGAAAAAAAAAATGAAGAGTTGAGCTAGTACAAATATAATATTTTTGAGTAGAGAATCTACGCCTTATGTAGATCTATATTCAATGTTGATGATTCAAATTCATCGAATACATTTTTATTATCTTTGGTTTTTTAATAATTCCTTACTCAAAAATTAGTATTATTCAAATTGTATTAATAAGTTCTCTATTACATATAATTTTCCTAAATGCAGAAAAAAAAAACAAAATACAATTCTTAAATTACCTAAGAACGCATATGTTCGTCATAATTAACGCTTTTCTAATTAAAAAAAACATGATATATGTGAATGTACTATTCAGTTTAATTTATATGACGTCTAAAGGTAAAACTATTTTTACATATAATGATTTCATTTACTCATTTTTAATGACTCACGAGATCGAATATATATGTATAATCATACAACAAAAGAATAAATATTTATTGTATACTTGATTACCTTTTTGATAGCAAAAGAATTATAATTAAAGTGTGACTTATTCATTTAAGTATATATATGAGTTCTTTTATTTTCTTATTAACAAATAAATAATAATTATGTGTTGGAATCTTGAAGTTTCACTTGGATTTGCTGGTATTCATCTTTTAGCAGCTATATATGTAGCATGGCATCGTCCACCTTATTCACAATGTTTTCTTTTATTTATATTATTTTATTTTTTTATGGAATTATTACAAGCACTTCAATGGTTTATTGGAGTTGAATCATATCTTAATCAATCATGTTCAAAGACAAATACATTTCTAACTATAATTGCTTATATATTTATATGGTTACAACCAATAATGTTTGTTTCATTTGCAAATAAAAATAATAATCGTTTTGCATGGTATTATTCTTTACATACTCTTATGATTGCTATGATTAATTTAATTGTTGGTTTTTATGAAAAAGCAACTGGCTTAGAAATGATGAAACGTAATGAAAAAACAAATTATGGAATATATACATGTACTTATCAAGGTAAAGATAATCATCTTGTATGGAAATTTGCTGTTTCATCATTTAATTATCAACCTACACATTATGATTATTTTTCAATCATATTATTAACTTTTATTTTACATTATAATCGAACACTTCAATCAACAATTGCTGCTGGATGGATGATAACATATTTTGTTAGTTTATGGAATATCGGAGATGTTAATGCTGAATTAACTTCTTATTGGTGTTTAATAAGTGTTTTTGCTGATATTCCTATTATTATTTATACAATGATACATGCAAATAAAAAAAACAAACAGAATATTGATTAATAATTTGTAATTAGTTGTATGAAATGACTGAATTCAATTCATTTTGAATTATATAAAAAAATAAAGATCTTTATAGAATTGTATCATATTAACCTATGGCCAGAAAGTCTTGAGACAAAATATTTATCCATTTTTCGGGCTATTGGTTAGAGCTTAGAAGCAGTTAATTAAAATCAGACTTCTTCGTGTGTTTCAGAAATGATTTTCGAGCGAAGATTGGACAATTACTATCAGATTATTTCAAATTGTGATTATACAGAATACTATTTTGATCAGTTTTATGCTTCGATTAAAAGCTATCGCGTTCAAAATGCAAAACATTTTTTTAATGGCTTACGAGGGAATGATTCTAAGTGTGAAATCGTTTTCAAAATCGAGATTATATACATCATGTAGCAGACTCGGACTTCACTAATTATAAAAATACTCTATACAAATAGCATTTTGCTTTTATCAAAGCTTATTGAGAGAAAGTTTGTATGCTCTTATCGAAATAATCAAATAGTATTGTGTCAAGAACTATTAGTTTTATTCCTTCAATCGCAGTACATTTCATTTCTAAAAAAGCACAATCAAAGCTGTATAACTTGAGATAAAATTATATGGTCTATATTCTGATAACGATAAAAATTTCGGTTCGATCATTGCTAGACAGGAAACATTATGGCTAAGTGAGAAAATTCAAGATTTCGAGTTTGGAAATCAGTTGAGTGTTGAATGATTACATTTCTCTGCGATGTATATAGAAATATCACATATTCATCTTTGAGAAACTTAACAGATGGGTATTTCCATGGAATTTCTACCATGTTTACATGAAGTTTCTCGTATCAACGTAAAAATTCCAGCGTTTCTAGAGCTCGATTAGCTGATCATTTTGTTGTATTTAGATTGTGGAGAAAAGACCTTGGTATCTATGATTACCAGAAGTCGACTTTTCATAGTTCTAACGTGTAAAATTTCACAAATGATTGTTTTAATGTTTTTCATTTTTTTTCTATGCCTTTATTATTCGCACGTTGTTGCTCGCAAACACTTCTTATAAGGCGAACTTTTATTCAGTTTTAATCGGAGTATCCGGAGCAATATTATTTCCAATTCTGGAACGAATGAGAGAGAGCTGAAAGTCGATGGATCTTCACATATGACATCTTCAAATAGTGAAAAATGATTTATCTTTCAATTGAAAAAAAAATGCAACTTTCGGAATTTCCCAGATAACTGACATGGTGGCAAAGATAGAGCGAAACTTGCTCTACAAAACGAGTTCCAGAATTGGAAATAATATTGCTCTGGATACTCCGATTAAAACTGAATAAAAAGTAGCCTTATAGGAAATCTTTGCGAGCAATAGCGGGCGAATAATAAAGGCATAGAAAAAAAGATGAAAAACGCTAAAAGCAAATCGTTTGGGAAATTTTATACGATACAACTATGAAAAGTCGACTTCTGGTAATCATAGATACCAATGTCTTTTTTTTTCCGCAATCCAAATACATCAAAATGATCAGCTAATCGAGCTCTAGAAATGCTGACATTTTTACGTTGATAGGAGATACTTCATGTAAACGTAGTAGAAACCCTATGGAAATACCCAGATATATCTATTAAAGGATTAATAATAACATAATCAACTGGTCAGTTATTATTGATTTTCATTGGTCTAAAAGATACTTGTTTAAATCTTCCGATTGCAATTCTGCCATGTAGATTCTAATAAGGTATGAATATTCTGAAATGAATCCGTGCCTTTAGCTTACGATCGCGAGGATACTACACTTTTACCGTATTGTTTAAATGAATGTTGTGGTAACAGAAAAATTGAGTTTCGAATTTTGACTTGAAACTTTTCATAGAGACTGATCTTAATAAGAGTAATTTGTGACAAAAGTTTTATTTGCCACCGTAGATGAGCAGCGCAAGTCAAATTTTTTTTCCTGAAAGCAATTATACATTTTACTTTTTTAATGCGTTGATTAGGTTCGCATGAGTAGTGAAGTTAAACTTAAATATATGCCCTACTATGTATCAAACTCGACAAAGTTGACACAGTTAGAGAAAACAATTGCAACTCGTCGTAGTATTGGCGCGCCGCTTATAGCGACGTGAAAAGCATACTTTTACCATTACCATGTCTTAAGATAGAAGTAATCAAAAGATCTGAAGTTTTTACAATACACTATTCTCATTAAGACATGTCTGTATGCAAGTTTTTAAGTCAAAATTCGACATTCAATTTTCCTGGTGTTTGTGAAGGGAGAGAATACAGTATTCTGCTAAAACGTACCAAAAAAAACTACAGTATTTTGGCAGTAATAAGCTTTTACTCAAAATTCTTTTCAAGATGTTCATGTCTCATTAGAACCTCCATGATTCTATTTCATTGATGCAGACAATAGTTTCTGAAGTACTTTAAATGATGCATTTATCTACTTCTATCAAATAGTTCTTATCGATAGACATTCTCTTAATTTTCTTCCATTAAAAGTAATAGTGATTCACATAATTTAGTTTTCTGCTCTATGAGCTATGATATCGAGCATGAAATTGAACAATTTTTGAACTGAAACATATTAATTGAAGCAGAAAACCAATTTGTTAATAAAGTCTATCTTGCTTTTTTCTTTTAGTCTGAAGACAAGAAAATCTATGACTCTTCATTGTATTATATTATTGTGAGATAAAAAATATTCATTATACATATGTCATGGTTATGTTTGCTAAATTTTATTAATTAACGTAGATAGCAGTGTCCCGAGGTCGCCAAACTTTGGTAAGGGTTATTCGCTTTGGATATGGACACGTTTTTCTTTATGTTAAGGTTTCTGTTCAACTATTTGAACTTTTCTATCTCCTTTCCTATTGATTTCTTGATAATATTGAAATCTGTTGCTACATTTTAATCTTTGTATAAATCATTTTATGATATACTTGTTTATTTGCCATATATATCTTTGGTTAACATGCAAAAATAGCTTTTAGTTCAAGACAACAATACTGATAACTTGGTCAATGTTTCGCTTTTGAATTATAGCTTAAGGCTAAATAACAATTTCTTTTATATAGAATAGATAATTGAATGATAGAGGAAAAGACAAAACAGTGAAAAATGATGATACTTCACTTTGTTTTTTGTTTTCTTTTGTCAATTAATTTTCAATTAAAAGATGATAAATAATAAAATAATTTTTATTTCTATGAGAAAAAGAAAAATTACAATTGTTTTATACAGTCATTCTTCGTATAACATCAATTCTTAAAGCTGCTAATTCCATTTGTCGTCTTTTATATTTTTTTATTATCATACGAATAATTATAAACATTGTTAATAGAATTCCAATCATATTCATAATTAATTCCATACTAAAATCAGTCATTTCTTCTTTGATTTGTTTTTCTTTATTTTTCTTTATTTTTGTTATATTTGTTGTAATTAAATCAAATGGAGGATAAAGTGAATATTCAAAATAACCAACACTATATCCATATATATCAAAAACAAAACGTATTATTAAAAGTACAAGTAATAATATTGTAGATATTGATAATAGACCAACATGTTCAAACCATAATGCATATAGAATCAAATTAGAACATATTAATATACAAAAAACACTAACAATACTTCGAATAGACATATATATTCTAGGAGATAATTTTGAAGTTGAATAAGGATATTGAAATATAACTTGTTTTGCATATTGAAATACATTACATATCAAATAAACATAAAAACAATTGAGAACAACACGTAGATTATTGATCTTTGGTTGAAAACAATCGTTCGACAGCATGTGTCTATGTTTATATGACAGTACAAAAAACACATATTTATTTAAATGATTGCATTGATTGATTTATGACACTATCATAATTACATTCAAGGATTTATATATATATATATATATAATTTATGTTTATTTGGAAGATGTTTTTTTGGTTATATAATGGAGAAAATCATACTAAAATGGTAAAATACAAATAGTGTATTTATTGCACTTAAATATATCATTTATGAATTATAACATATAAAATCTATTGGTTGATGTTATAAATAGAAATAATTTCGTATATACACTGTCACATAAATGTTGTTTAAAGACTAATTTTCATTCAAATATTTGCTAATAAAATTATGGCAGACTTTCCTACAATAGTCTTTTTTTTTTTTCTTTGCTTTCTATATGATCTGATTATGTTTAAATACAAATATGTTGGCTGATGTCATCAATTTGTTTGATTGTGTGTTATTTCTAATATTAATGATGACATGAAGAGAGAAAAGAAAAAAGAACAACACTACTCAAGAGAAACTTAACTATATATTTATAAGATGTTCGATAGAACATATGAGAAAATTCTCAAGGATTTTGTTTTTCTTCTGGATTAATCAAAATGATGAATAGAAAAATATTTAGTGAAGGTCTCATTCATATTAAATATGAATAATAAAATAATTCTCAATTGAAATTACTGATTAAGATGATAATAAAAAACAATGTTTTATAGTCAATCTCATCAAAGATATAAATTTTTGATTATGTAATAGAAAAAAGTTCATTTCATCATACATGAAATTGAGACTTATATAATTTTCAAACAAAAAAAAACAAAATTCATTTAATATGATAACTTATTAGGAATAAGAAATAAGTTAAATTAAATTCTTTAATATTTCACAGAATAAAAATTAATATATTTTCGTTAAATTATAATATCATACAATAAAATTGTAACATTACAATAAACGAGATAAGAATTCTTTGTGAACAATGACATTTTCATTTTCAAGTTATACTTCATCACTTACATTCGATATACAAAATGGCAAGTATGACTACTTAACTTGAACTAGATATGATGTGAAAAATCTATTTATATTCATATCTTTTCTTTTTCTTTTAATTCTTTCGATTAGTGATCTTGATCATAAACTATAACTTGTCAAATTAATCTTTCACATTTGTTACTTATCGATTATCATTGATTAAATAGAAAAAGGTCAAAATAACGAATGAATTCATTTTTCTTTCTCTTTTCTTGCTCTTCTTCTATGTATACCACATTCACACTATGCAGGTATTGCATGCTGTGCCACACACCATTCAATTGATTGCGCAAGAGAAGAAATAAAATAAACAATGTACATGTACATCTGCAGGCATGTATATGTATACATTTATATATATATATATATCTCAAACACGGCCCACTTCTTACGTTCGTTGTTTGAAAAAGAATGAGTACATAATGTACATCTTAGGCAGTTCAAGGATATTCTTAATAGAAGAATTTCAAACTTGTCTAACAATATTATTATGATATGGAGAGAAAAACTTTCTTACAGGTTTGCCGAGAACTGTCTTTTTTTTTTTTTTCTTTTTTTTTTTCTATTTCATGTTTGTTTTATAATAGCTCGTAACTGTCAATGTTCTAGAAAATGTTAGAAGAAACATTGTTCTTCTCTCTTCTTTTCCCTCTTAACATCATCGCAGACAAAATGAGTCGTTCAATTTTCGAATGATTTCCGACTGAGGAAATCTTAAAGCAAAAAGACGATGACAATGCCTATTGAAGAATCAGTAAATGTTTCATGATTGAATATATTGACATTGACGAACAAGAGAGAAAGAACGAAGACTATTAGCTTTTCTTATTTTCATCGAACATTCTTTCTTTTTGACATTTAGATGTTTATTAATAATAAGAGAAGTTAGTTTATAGGATCATTATCATTTATCTCATGTAATAGACTGGTAATCATCAACTGGAGACTTGTTTTTAAGTGTAACTTTTTTTTTTTTTCTATTCATAATACAAACGGAATAATTATTCTGCTAACAACTTCGAAATGAGATACATTAATTGAGCTAATCTGGATATATATATATAAACGTTGTTTTTTTCTTCTAAAATCTCTTTGTCATTATCACCCGTTGTTTAATTTTCTATTGTAAATAATTCAATGTAAGAGATTAATAAAATTTTACTGATTATTCAGTTTAAGATTAGATTTAAGGTCAAACTGATTTGAGATCTTTCGTGTAAGACGATATTATAGGATAGAAATTTTCTTATAAGTAATTTTGTTTTGGAATAAGAGATTGTAACAGATGAAAAAATCTGTTAGAAGATATAAGAAAAAAAATCGATTAACCAAAGTAATCATGTAAAACATTCGGAGAAATAGAAAAGAATCTTATGTTTTGTTTGTCTTTCTTTATATTTACTTAAGATCGATGCAAAACAAGAAATTATCAATTTTTTCTCATCGATGGTCGAATCCTCGATGTTCTTAAGAATTTTTATTACATTCTTCTTTTTCCATAAAACGTTCTCAAATGAATTACGTATTAATACAACATCAGGTATATTTGAAGGTAAAGAAGTAATTATTGAAAATGTTCCAGTACGACAATTTTTTGGCATTCCATATGGTGAAAAACCAGTTCGTTTTGAAATGCCAATATTACGAAAATATAATTCAAAAACTATTACTCGTGCTACTGAACGTGCACCGGGTTGTCTTCAAGCATCTGGTGGACTATCATATGGTCCATTTGAATTATCAGATATGTATGAAGAAGATTGCTTAACATTAAATATGTTTATTCCTAAAACAAAATCTTTATCATCAAAAGCAATTATGGTTTTTTGTCATGGTGGTTCAAATCAAGTGGGTTCAGCTTCTTTATTCGATGGAAGTGCTATTGCTGCTCTAGGCCATGTTATTGTTATAACAATAAACTATCGTTTAAATATATTAGGATTTTTAACACCAGGTCCTGATAAAATGCCTGGAAATTATGGTTTACATGATCAAATTTTAGCATTAAAATGGGTATCAATTAATGCAATAAATTTTAATGGTGATCCAAAACGTATTACTTATATTGGACATTCAGCCGGTGCAGCTAATGCTGTATTACTTGCAATGTCTAAACGATCTGATGGTTTAATAGCACGAGTTATTGCACAAAGTGGTTGTCCATTGAATCTATGGTAAAACAGATAGAACCATATTCAATTCATTGTTGTATTGAAACGTTTTCTTCTTTTTTAGGGCGATTGATAAACAACCATCAATTCGTTTTAAGAATGTGATAGAACGCCATGGTATGAAAGCAAAGAAAAAATTAATGCAATCAAATATAAATAAATTAAAAAATATATCAGCAGAAAATTTTCGTTATATGTATCATTCAGGTTTAGAAATTTCACCAGATTATCCGTAGGAAATATAATATCATACACTATGAATTCTTAAAACTCATATCTTTTTTTTTTTCCTCATTAGATTTCCTATTATTGATAATGATATTCTAACAAATGATCTTGAAGAATTAATTCGTACAGGACCACTTGTAAATATTGATCTATTAGTTGGTGTTACAGCTGATGAAGCATTATATTTTGCTGAAGAACATATATTTAATCATTATTTACCAAGACAATATCGTACTAGTCCATCATTAACAACTACTCCACGACCATCGACAACAAAATCTAATGAAATTAATATAGTACAAAATCGTACAGAAAAATCAATTGAAACTGAACATCCTCGAGGATTTTCTTATTTTAGAAAAAATAATTATATTAAAAATTATTTAAAAACTAATTATCCAGATCATTTATGTTACTATGAAGAAATTCAAGCACGATATATGCCCAGCAACAAACATCAACATAATCTTACTGAAACTGCTCATCTTTATACAGATCTAGTCAGGTAAATTTTTCGAAAAAAAACAACAAAATTTTTTATCTATATTTTTGTTTCTTTTTTTCACATTTAAGTGATTTAATGTTTTATTATGATCTCATTCGTTTTCTTCATGAACGTTTACATTCAAATTCATCAGCATCAACTTATGTATATTATTATACAAATCCACCTGTATTTGATCTTGATAATGTACTTCGACGTATTCCAAATCTGATTGGACATTTTGCTGAACTTGATTTAACATGGGGTATTCCATATTTTAATCGTAAAAATCGTACAAATATAGCTTATAATATGAATATATCATATAAACCAGAAGAAATTGATTTAAGTTTACATTTAATTCGATATTGGACAAATTTTGCTAAAACAGGTAATTGTCTTTGTTTTGGTATAAAAACAAAAAGAACTTTTCGTCTTTTTTTTTTTTTATTAGGAAATCCAAATGAACCAGCATATGTACCAGTTTATTGGCCACCATATGAAAAAACAAAAAAGACTTATATTAATTTTCATACATATGATACACAAATTGAAGAACAATTTTTCGAAGAACGTTTTCAATTTTGGAATATGATATTACATCGTCCAACATGTACACCATTTCATTGGTATCATACATGTTTACTTGTTGGTATACTTATATTTTTTCTTGTTCTATTAGCAATTTATATTTTTTATAATGCTAAACGATCACGTCGAAATATAAAACCAACTGAGATAACAAATAATGATGTTGTGACTACTTACCATTTTTTACCTACTGTTGTCTCTTAATTTTGTGCATGTTTGTGTGTATTTTGTAGTTCAGATTTTTATTCGATTTATTATATTAAATAAGTACTAGAGAATAAAATTTATGTCATTTGGTTATTTTTTGTTTGTTTGTTTGTTTTATATAAATTAAGTAGATGACCAAGATTTAATGTTAACAATGAGCATATTAGCTAGATGAAATTCATTAAATATATTCTATCAAAACAATACGATAGAATGAAGAGATCAACTATATGTAACGTTCTGTACAGATATGATTTTTCACACACGAACCGAAGCACAACGACATCCGACAGATACTTCCACAAGTGATAATACAGTTTTCAACAAGTTTTTATATGAAAAAAGTTACCGTTTAGTTTCACATACATGACTGCTTTTTCCATCACGATAATATATGTTTACCTTTTCTTCATAGTTCATTATGGTTTCCATGCATTTATTTACTTCGTCATATGGTTTCTCATCACTGTTAGATGAAATTTCATTAAAAATGAATTTTCTTAGTAAAATCATATTGCTTTACACTTTTGTGATATATTTTCAAGTACAATGAATTACTTGATCATGATCAAAACGATGTTCATTCTCATGTTTGTATAGATATTAGCAGTTTCAAAAAGTAAAAGTATTTTAAAATGTTGAGATCTCATATATTGTCGGGTAGCCAACCCAGTTGCAGGACACTAGCTATAGGTATCTTAGTAAGAATAATTTATTCAGCTGCTTATAAATTTGATAATGATGAATGAACTATGCAAGTTGTCGTATCATTTGTTTCGATGCAATGCCATAGAATTATATGAATAGTTTGAAAAATAGTATACAAAGAAATAAGAAGGCCTTTCTATACTATATCATTCTCTTTTTTTTGATTTTCGAAAGTAAAACTTGTGTTATTATTTTAGATACTATTGAGATGGAAATTTTCTAAAATAGTTTTATACAAGAAACTTTATTTTAAAAGTAAATTATCATTTTGAACAATTCTACAGTATAAACTGCTAAATATTATTTTGAATATAAATCTGACATGTCATATGTATTGAATGAAGAAACATGTCGATGATTTAAGTATTTTATATGTGATCACAAAGAGTTTTGTCTTAATTAAATCTGAAGATAATCTACATCATGTGAACTCTTTTTGAAAATCGTTTCATGTCACATAATCTCTAGTTTGAAGCGCTATTATAATCTGTATAGAACAGCTCAGATATCAATCAAGCATCTTCAAATATCAAATATACTGCCTTCAATGTTCTTACTGTTTTGTCTGCTCTTTGAGAGAGTATTTAATGCTAAAATCGCTTTGCATTCGACAAATCTCGCAAAATAATCACTAAAAAAGAAAAGATTTGATCCATTATTGACATTTGAAGTTAGTAATACATAGCATGGGCGTCAAGCTTATGAGGGCATTCTATGAATCACCAAATAAAAAACAAAGAATAATTGTCAAAAATATTTGCAAAGATTATTTAAGTGTATTTGATATTAATCATACGGTTTTTCTTAACATTTATCATAGGATTCATTTTTTTTCTGTAATAATGAAGACTTAAACAAAAATTTCAAGTTAAGGACTCCCCCTAAAAGAAGTTGTTTTTTTTTCGAACATTCGATCTTAATGACATTTTCAATGGAGATGTATTTCGAGCTAGGCACCTTACAATAAAACTTTCAGCTTGATACATTGAATCCACGCAGAGTTAACTTAAGATTATAGGTTAAGATATAGATGTCCGTATGTCCCAAATTTCTCCATCATTTCCAATACAAGAAAGTTCAGGCTGGTTTTAAAACGTAACCAAGATGTTGCGTCACAACTGAACAAAGCCTGATTATTTTCTATTATGTGTTTATCGAAAGTTCTTCTGTTAAATTATGATAAAATCGAAAAATGCAACTCTGGTCAATTGTAGAGTTAATTTTTTTTCCCTTTTTTTTTTTAGCACTAATCCAGCTTTCTATTGTTTAAAATGACGGAGTGTTAAAATCAAAAATTCTATTCTGAGAATAATCCAAAATAATTTTCAAGACTTTTCCCTCCATAATCTAGTATTAAAATAGTCTTCGAGTAATTTTTCATAAATCGTCAATTAGAATGAATCAAATGAATGCATATAAAGATGTACAAAACAATCTGTTTTTTGTTTTGTTGTCAAACGAACATATAACGCCCACTGAAATATCAACAAAAATCACCTGTTTAAAAAAACATTAGAAATTCATTTAAATTGATATACATCATATAGAAATAGTATTGTCAAATTATATAAAACATTTTAAAAATATGTTGTACTCATAATGATGGTAAATATAATAGAAAAAGATTTATTAAAAATAAAAAAGTAAATAGTAATTCACAATCTATTTTACATGAACGGAATAATAATAAAAAATCTTTGACTTTTTGCTCTATCAATGTAGATTTAAGTATGAATCAATATTTACTGGCATGCTATAGTTAAACTTATTTTTCTAATTCAAAAAAACACTTAAGTTATTTTGTGTACATAAAAAAAAAGATCAATAGACAATGTAATAAAACGGAAAGCCCTTTGATTAATCGTCAGAGGACAAAATTATGTTGAATAGAGAATACAAAGATATGTATTCATGTTCGTCCTTCTCATAAACAAGATATGATGATCCTTCGAAATAGACAGACACACACAACATGATGATGACCTTTTTTCTTGCTTCATATTATTGTATATTTCATACGCACCCCCTTCATCGATCTTATTTAATCCAATAAGTCTCAGCTTGATGTTTATTACTACTTTAATCGTCATTTTATAAGAAGACGAATAAAGGAAAAACGAATAATGACGATAACAATATTATTCGTTTATCTCGTTTTGTTTTTCACAAATATTGATGGACAAGACACCGTATGTGAACCAAATAGTTCATGGTCATGGACACCATGGTTTAATTTTCATACACCAAATTCTAAAGGTGAATATGAATTACATGCTGCTATTCGTAGTCAACATCCAACTATTGTTTGTACGGAACCACGTGCTGTATCAGCAGTTAATCAAGCTGGCATTTATATGAATGAAACGCTTGATATGATTATATTACGTTCATATGATGTTTTTTGTCTTAATAGTTATGATCCAAAATATCAACAAAAAACATGTGATGACTATAGTGTACGTTATTGTTGTCCAGTAGTTACAAATTCATCAATAAATCGAGATGAAATACGAGAACTTTTTATAAGCAGTAACACAAATTCATTAGTTGATAACCAATCAAAAGCTACACAATTGAAATGTGGTCGAGCACCACGAGCTATTACAAGTCAACCTAATACTGCTACAAGTCTTTTGATATCTATAATAGATGCAATAATTCCAAAAATTATAAATGGAATCGAAGCACGTCCTAATAGTTGGCCTTGGCTTGTATCCATTGGTATTCAATATCGTGGTCCAACAGGTATTTGGCAAAATCGAACTCATGTATGTGGTGGTACACTAATAGAACCATCACATGTTCTAACAGCTGCTCATTGTGTTGAACAAAAAATTGATGATCGTTTTGTTCCATTAACATCAACAAATCCTTCATTGGAATCATTTTATATTTTACGTATTGGTATTCATGATATTCGTTTAACACAACCGAAAGAAATTTATCGTGCAAAACGAATATATGTTCATGAAAATTTTATTTCAAGTACATTTGAAAATGATATAGCAATTATTCGACTTGATCGACCCGTACCAGTGACCGAAAATACATCACCGATTTGTTTACCATCAAGTAATGTTGCAGCAGGTAAAAAGGTAATTGTTGCTGGCTGGGGTACAGTAGCTGAAACAGCACGTGTTCATTCACATGTACTTCGACAAGCTAATGTTAATATTTTACCACCGATTAATTGTCGAGTTTATGCGGATATTCATTACGATGGTTCAAAACAATTATGTGCTGCAGCTTTAGATTGGTCAAAAGATACTTGGTGCAGTTTTTTTTTTATTTTGATATAAATAATAATCAATGATTTTCTTTTCTTCTTGTTGTTGTTTAGTGCTGGCGATAGTGGTGGTCCATTGATGTATCAAGAAAATGGTATATGGTCAATAGGTGGTATTACATCTTATGGTTATGGTTGTTCGAAACGTGGTTTTCCAGGTGTTTATACTCGTACGGCGCCTTATTCAGCATGGATTAAGACGAAAATGCTGAGCAATTATTAGAATTTTGGACAGTTTCGTTTTATTTTATTTATTTTTTTTTATATATAATAAGTGACTAAAAGCAAATAAATTGAATGATTTTCATCTTTTGAAAACTCATGGTTTTTTCATGATGTTTCATAAATGTTGGATCTATGCTTGATTAGTCATAAGACTCAACTTACGATATAATTGTTAAGGAATACAAATTACAACTTCGTATCATACTTTCATGTTAAAATGTAAGACCACTGTAGCAACAAGAAACTTTCAATTCTCAACGAAAATTACCATTTTATTTCGAATTTTCGACAATTTTCGATTGACATTATTAGGAAATGACTAGAGATGAGTGGTTTACACGATTTATTTTCCACGGATTTATTTTCCATTGATTGTTTTTAGTTTCAATTGGATTTTTTTTCACAAAAAATTATGATTTTTGCCACTGATAATTTGCTTTCCGTTGATTAGTTCGATGAAAAAGAATGAGATGAGTAATTGTTGAAATGATACATATATTATGGGGGTTGATGTGGATGGCGGTAACATACAAGACGAAAGCTGTACCCATCCACACCCATACTGAAGGTGTCAGTTTTGGATTCCGTTCCCAGTCACGGAAACCCGCCATGCATAGCAGCTTTCTACGAAAAGGCAGTAAAAGGGTGGATCAACGTTCCATTATATTTAATAATGCATAAAAATGCATCGTGAAATGGGTTCCCGTTCCTTGTGAATGGAAACCTACAGAATAGGAATCCCGGCATCCTTAACCCACGCTCTATACCCATACCAACACCGATAATATATGTATCGATTCAATGACTACTCATCTCCTCATTCCTTTTTGCCGAACTAATCAACGGAAAGTAAATCATTATATGAAAAAATTGTTCATTGGTAAATTGTTTTTATGTAATCAACGGAAGGTAAATCCGCGGAAAGTAAATCGTGTACACGCTTTCTTCTATATAATGATTGGCACTATCCTTACATTGAATTTTATAAACTAGGTTTTTCAACTTTTTTTTATCATTGAGACTTTTTAGAATGGAAAGCAATATATGTTTAGTGTTAAAACTTCATGAAAGACTATTTGAACATGACAGAGTAATAGAAGTTTTTTTTTAATAAATATTCACTTTACTCTTTGTATCAGTATGACTGAGTCGTGTTCATAATATGATAGAATAATGTATATACTCTTTTTTCAGGATGATTGCTGTGTTATTTGTTTTCCATTGTATATTTTATTTTTTATGGCTTCAACTTCGTGTAATTGTTGTTTAATTAGATGAAGCGGATATAAATTTATACTTAATGTTTTCTCAAATGTTATTGCTTCTGTTTCTTTGTCTTTTGAGGTGGAACAGATTAGTAGTATTATCATGACAAAAGTTCGGATTAGTCTGACTTTTTATTGTTTACATTGACTGCTTCCTTAGAGAAAACATCGACTGACATTTGTAGATTTTCGATCAAAGGTTGTTGCATAGTTATTAGTTTCGGTGTGGGTGTTGGTGTTGGTATAGTCGTTCCTATGAGTCAGTGCCTGGCGACGAGTCCGAATCTTGCTCAAAACCAACCCCACACTCAGATATTCGTCCATATATATATATACTTACTCGCATAGCACAAAAAAATATTGTTTTCTAGCTATCTAGGGCGAATAAGATATCTTAAATCTTCCACAAGAGGCCCCATAGCTGAGTTTTGTGCTTCATAGAACAAACAGGTTCCTTCTAAGAATGCGTAACAAAGAAAACATCTTTTCTGTTCCATTCATTCCCCATCTTAAAAGAAACCAAAACAGTCTCTTTCTCAGATCTTCTCATTAGCCCAGTGGGAGCAGCTCTAACAATGATATTATCTATATATCAACATCTGCGAAGATACTTTGGAGAGCGGCCAAAACCAATCCATTGATACCGATGATTGACCGTTGTGTTGACATGACAATGGAACCATCAATATTAGTTTCAGTTCCTACAGGCAACCAAGGAACCATATAAAGAGTATGATGCAACATAGTCTAGCAGTTTAAGACCCTCCCCAAAACCGTACTCTCATCGAAGAGCAAAACAAAAGCACCCAGATAAAATACAAATACGCTTGTCGCATAATGATTTGGAAACTCACTTCCGACAGAGAATTTACTTCGCAACCTAAACATCAACACAGACCAAACAAAAACAGCATAAATGTGCTACAAAAACATGATGTTGATCTAAAGAGAGTGAATGTGAGTGACATGATAATATGATGTTGGTTAGATGCCTCTCTTTTCCTATTGATAACAATCATGAAATGATAAAGTTCAAAATAGAAAAATTGTGTG
The DNA here is from genome assembly GCA_905329745.1 of Rotaria sp. Silwood2. Classification (NCBI taxonomy): domain Eukaryota; kingdom Metazoa; phylum Rotifera; class Eurotatoria; order Philodinida; family Philodinidae; genus Rotaria; species Rotaria sp. Silwood2. Next base: position 59,704 of record CAJNSZ010000044.1, read on the forward strand.
CGATGAAATTTAGGAGCGCTCCAGTTATATTTTATTAGTTTTATCTATCGATGAGACAGCTAAAGTTCAGTTTATTCGCAACAAATGCGCATTTGACCGTTCTTGAATTGCGAGAACATGGAACTACTGCATGCGTCTTCAGCAAGTGCAATGCGAGAAGACATAGCAGGTTCCAACCATCGACTACATTTTTGAGTACTTCGAGCGTTGTCTGCATCTAGCATGAGAGGCTCGATGGGTTCATGAGTGGCCAATTCTCGTCGACTGACACGATCGCAACATAACCGCCAGTTATTCCCAGAAACATGAATTTCCGGTCCATGACAGGTTGTAGGTCTATTAAATGAGAGAGCCTGATTTACATTTACCCATTGTGTACACATAAGACTGTGTCCACCTATTACTAACAGAACTCCTATTGTAAAAGCCAACATGATCAATGAATTCATCTAAAGATAATCATTTTTGTTTTGATATAATTAGAAGAATCCTATCAATGAATATTCACTTACGATGCTTGATTTGCAGTAGAACTTTGAAAAAATAACGATTTGTGATTGAGGTAAGGTATGAGTCTTCAACAATGCATTCTCTCTTTATATACCGACATTGTAATGGAATCTGTTATTTTTAATCCAGAATCGAATTTCCACAAAAAAACGGAAGTATGTGTGGAATGAAGAAAAAAATAGGAATTAGACACTATTTTGATATCTATTTTTCGAAAAAAAGTAATAAAGCAAAACAACTGAAGATTAAATGGAATACCTTAGCTCTCCATCATATTGACACACATGTAACACAGATTGAGTTAGAAAAACTAGGTCGACTCTGTATCATTCCATGATTACGAATGAAAGTAGAGCATATGATCGATTCCTGAATATTTCGAATAGCGATGTGCAAAAGTACAACTGTCATCGAGGAAGGCTCTCACGAATTCNAATAGACCTACAACCTGTCATGGACCGGAAATTCATGTTTCTGGGAATAACTGGCGGTTATGTTGCGATCGTGTCAGTCGACGAGAATTGGCCACTCATGAACCCATCGAGCCTCTCATGCTAGATGCAGACAACGCTCGAAGTACTCAAAAATGTAGTCGATGGTTGGAACCTGCTATGTCTTCTCGCATTGCACTTGCTGAAGACGCATGCAGTAGTTCTATGTTCTCGCAATTCAAGAACGGTCAAATGCGCATTTGTTGCGAATAAACTAAACTTTAGCTATCTCATCGATAGATAAAACTAATAAAATATAACTGGAGCACTCCTAAATTTCATCGCACACAATTTTTCTATTTTGAACTTTATCATTTCATGATTGTTATCAATAGGAAAAAGAGAGGCATCTAACCAACATCATATTATCATGTCGCCAACGGTCGCAGCTGGGAGCGGTTTATTCGGAATCGACAGCTGACACTAATTGATGAAAACCAATCATGTAGTAAGAAGAAAAGGCGTAGGCTGTAGCATGGTATCTTGTAGGGGGAAAAAGCGCCCGGAATAATGTATCTTATTGCATGGTAATTGAAAGTAGTTTGGGGAATATGCCAGAAGAAAGAACTGTTCGTTCTGCCGCTTTTCATTATGTTGGCTGTGGTGTGGTTGTCGTATAGTAGACAATGGGTTCTTCGTCCGAGGAACAATTCGAAATAGGAAGGTCTACAATAGGGAAATGGGTTCGAAGAATGAAGTCGATTGCTAGGATGCGGATAGATCAAGCATTTGCTCTGATCTCATATTAGGAAAAGATTTATCTCCGAGCAATGGAGAGTTATGATGACAGATGCTCATCGCCCACCCTCGCCGGCTGTGTCTCAGACCACAAAGTCGTGAAAAGAATATGGCATTAGTGGAAAAAGTAGTTGTGTTTCTTTATGCAAACAATAGCCTGGTTTGACATGTCGATAGTGTTGATGGATTGCCAGAGCAAAACAGTAGTCATACAGAGAATTAATAGTTATCATTTGAACTAATTCGATTAGAAAAAATAAATCGTACATATATTCGTGGAAATTTTATTTAGTATCTGAATAATACGTATGTATGTGTTTTTTATGCTAGTCTGGGATTTTAACTTTTCGACAAATAAACCTAGTGTCAATATTAATCAATATTTTGATTGTGGAATTTTTTTATGTTGTCGTCGACAGCGAGAGGAGAATTGAGCAATGCGACAGTCCAGTTGAATATAATTGCCGAGACTAGCTCCATTGTGTAATTACACAAGTTTGACGAGAATTCTGCTTCGCATTGTCATTACCGAAACCAAGGCTAAAACAAAAGATAGATGATGATGTTATATTTGATCTTTGACCAGAATTATTTGAGAATATATCTTTAATTGAATCGGTTTGATCTAGTATTCTTTCACAAAAATAGGTAGTATGATCTAGATCTCTACATAACTCACAAACCATCGGACGTAATTCAAAGAATATATTAAAATAAACGTGATGATTTCTTTTGGAACAATCAACTAAAACACTTCGTGTATATAACGTAAATTCGGCTTTTTCGAGTAAATAAACGATGATAATCGTAAAAGAAGGGATAGTCAAATCGAGCAGATAAGCAAATTTTATCAGACCGATATGCCGTTAGTTCATGACGACGTTGAGGAAAAGTTTTGTATACAATATTCATATACTGATTAAAAGCTAATTAGATTCAAGAATAATCAAACTTTAACTAATCGTGGGTCAGTTTTTGGCTTAAGATAAACACTTTTATTTTCATCCTCATTATCGTCCGAACTATATTTTTTGTTGTCTCGAGAAAGCAAAAGTCGAACAGCAGTATTTTGTAGGTAAGTCTTCAACAAACGTATCCAATCAGTCATGATGGTTATCATCCTACGAGACAAATGCGATACTTTATGAAAAAGGGTATGAGCACTCCTTAAAGTTATGAAAAACTTATACTGAAAACGTTCTTTTCTTTCACCAAATATTAAATTATTCCATAAATCATGAATGCTCATGTTTCTATAGAGTGCATCAATATGACTGCAACATTGAGTGTTTTGCAAAGGCCTAACAAAGACAAGTTTTATAGTATTGAATTTTTGTGTTTTTATAAGATGTGCCGTCAATTTCTCTATAAGAATGTCAATAGAAAATCCCACTAATTTTTTTTTATGCCTGCCTTAAAAGGATAAAACTATAGCATTTTGTAATGGTTAAATATACCATTATTTTGAGGGAAGCCAAAAAAGTCTTGTTTTTAGTTCAAACCAATTTTTGTATGATATCATGATATACTTCATCGAAAACGTTTAAGTGAAATAACATAAAAGTCTTGAACACTCATGAAAAATATGATCCCTATCATGCTTTTCAACTGCACAAACTCTTTAAAGAAAAGCACCTATCAGTGCACAAATACAACTTAGATCAATTTGTTGGCATGTTTCATTATTTCTTTCTACAAATCTTTCAGAGCTGAGCAAGTACCGGCCGTTCGGACTGTGAGTACCTGTGAGAGTATTGGACCCTTGATTACGATTATGCGAAGGAGTACAACAAAAACCATACTCATACTAGCCCAACTCTGGACTCTTCTCATATTTTGGCGTTTTGATAAAAAATGCCCTTATTGACATGATCCCGTACAGAGTAATCCGATGGTTTTAAATTCGACGAATTAGAAAGCCATCGATCTTTAGATATGGTACTTGAGATTTTTGAAACTACTAGTTCACCTATTATTATAATGAGCAGTAAGAACATCACGAAGACCTTCCTCTTTTATTATTTTAAAAAATTCATTAGCATAATTAAAAGGATTCTTTTGTGCAAAAGTATTAGAGAATTTCACGGCGCACGTTAAAAAAAATCGACTTATTGATGGTGAGTCATATCCAAAATAATCAATGTTATTTTGTTTTTTTGTTTCTCACACAATAATGAAATATACGATTATTACACAATTCTTCAATTTTAGCCTTATAAGAAAATCATTAAAATAATTCAAGGATATTTTGTCATTGATATTCTTGTAGAGAATTCGATGGCACATCTGATCACAAAATTCAACGTAATAGAGTTTGTCTGTGTTGAGATATTTGCAAAATGCTTCACGTTGTAATCATTTTTACTTATCTAGTATGTCTACACAGTTACTATCAACCAATAGTTTCAAAAGCAACAATATAACTACGATGATTATTTTTCAACGATTCTCTGATTCATCTGATAAGAAACATCAATAAAAGTATATGCAAGGTCATTTTACATCAAACTCGAAGATTTATCTTCTATCAATAACACAACTATGTTAAGAATTGCTAATAAAATAAAATCTCCATTAGAATATGTACCACTTAAACAAATCAATATTGAATCAACAATTCGTTGATTTGCTGCTGATGTAACAATAACACAAATATTTCGAAATGATGAATATACATCTATTGAAGCTGTTTATTGTTTTCCTATTGAAGAACAAGCAGCTATATATAGTTTTACAGCTCGTATTGATAATCGAGAAATAATTGCACAATTAAAAGAAAAAAAAGAAGCTCAAGTTGAAAATATTAATGCTTTTAAACAACAGCAATATGGCACCTATTTATTAGAACAAGATGAAAAATCACAAGATACTTTTATTATTAATGTTGGCGCTTTACCTCCATCAAAAGAATGTATAATAACTGTATCATATGTTACAGAATTAGATCTTATACAAAATTCAGTAATTCGTTTTGTTATTCCAACAACTATTGCACCTCGATATAATTCTCGAAACAAACGTATTATTTCATCAGTAAATACAAAATCAAAATATGTTCAATCCATACCATATATAATTGAATTTCGATGTCGTATTGAAAAAATCTATGGACCTAATCAAGAACAATATATAGCACGATTAAATTCTTCATCACATCATGTTGATATTGATCTTTCTGTACATGATGCATAGATAGTTACATTTGCACAAAAGAATACATATTTAGATCGTGATATACTGTTGGATATAAAACTATCTGATAAACGTGCAAATACATTTGTTGTTGTTGAATCAAATGCTGCTATGGCTGCAGTAACACCATTTGAAGAAGATTGTTATTTAACATTAAATAATAAACAAATAAATAAATTTATATTTATTCTTGATTGTAGTGGATCAATGAAAAATGAAAATAAAATTGGATTAGCTCGTGAAGCAATGTTATTTTTTATAAGAAATCTTCCAACTAATTGTTATTTTAATATAATTAAATTTGGAGCAAAATATAGTTGTTTATTTAATGAATCAACTGCTTTTTATAATAATATTAATATACGAATTGCTGAGAAATTTATCAGTCAAATACGAGCAGATTTAGGTGGTACGGAAATAGTAAGTCCTTGGTTTTAATTATGGTATTTTAGAGAGGCATATCTTGTCTTAAAAACGAAGTGGAAATAACAGAGTCTTCTGGTGAACATAGGGATGTGAAAGTTCAGTAAACTGTTCATCGAAAACTCATTGATACCTTTACTGCACTGGATCAATTTTCACTGATTTACCTGACATATCCAAACTATATTGGTATGTCAATACATCAGTAGGCTCAGTGTTAGTAAATTTCATTGAAACTTCAGATTGCTAGCCGGACTGTCTACTCAACTCCTGTACTTTAAGTTTTCTTTGGCGACACGATCGCCGCACATCTATGTTATATTTTTATAAGTATAACTGTTCATCAGACATGTTATCACTGTAGTAGAGACGTTGGATTCTAATGTGGCTCCCAATTCATTCAAAATGACCAATAATATTCACTTTGTAAGATTAGAAATTTTTTTCTTTTAATTTGGATAATCGTTTGCTTTGACTTACGAGAAAACATGAAAAGATCTAAAACTACTCTCATTAAGATTCGTCTGTATGCAAAATTTAAAGTCGATATTCGAAAATCAGAAAAGAATACGGTAAAAGTGAAGTATTTTCATAACAATAAGCTAACAGTACGAATTGTTTTCAAGTTATTTCATAGCTCATTTGAGTTTACACAATTCACATAGCCGCGACTCAAAAACGATTTATCAGTTGGAGAACTTCTCTTGTTAGATGATGGTAACAATAATCAAAATACAGAATTATACATCATCCGAGAATAGAATATTTTCTCTCATTAATACATTCTGATGCATCATATGGTTTCTAACTAATGTGTAATTTTTAATTGTGTATTGAATGCAGAAATTCGTTACTATGCAAAATTTTTAATTAGTGCTATTATTAAATGGATATAAAAACATTTATGAAATGGTTTTGATAACATCCAACATCATCAGCGATAGACATTGGTCGAAGTAATTCTTTTCTTTTCGTTCTCTGATAAAACACTTGAGTACTTAATAAACTTTTTTTGTCATATAATTATTAAGATAATATAGACATTTGTAAAGATCATATCATATTATACTTATATTTTTATAGAATAAAGTTATTTGAATTTCTATTCTATTTCGATGTAATTTTCTTCATTCTTATTCTATATTAAAAATGGAAAAAATATCTAAAATCTATATATTTTTGTAGCTAGCAGCTTTACAATGGCTTGAACGTCATCCACCTCAATTTAATCGTGCTCGTCAAGTATTTCTTCTAACTGATGGTGAAGTTTCAAATGTATCTGAAGTATTAGAATTATGTCGTTCGATGGCTTCATCAACTCGAATATTTTCATTTGGTTTGGGTGTATCACCAAATCGATCTCTTGTAAAAGGTCTTGCACGAACAACAAATGGTCGATTTATTTTTATTCCACCAAATACTCATATTGATGTTTATATTCAAGAACAATTACAAAAAGCAATTCAACGATGTATTACAAATATTCGTATTCAATGGAATCTCGGTGTGCCTATACAAAATGTACCAAATCAATTATCACCGACTTATATGAATGATCGTTTAATTATCTATGCTCTAACAAATAATCAAGTCATACAATTAAATTCTAAATCTTCAATTGAAATTCGAACTGATCAAAGTTATTATCGTTTAGGTATAACAGATGCTGATCGTATAGCAAATAATACTAAAATGATAGCACGTCTTGCTGCTAAAGCATTAATACTTGAATTAGAATATTGTAAAATGCAACGAAAATGTATCAAACAAGTACGTTTTGCAGATATTGATGGTGATTCTAAAAAACATAATGAAACTATTCAAACAAAAGAAGATATTAAACAACGTATTATTGATCTATCATTACAATATAATATCCTCAGTCGATATACAGTATTTATTGGTATTGAAAAATATCTTAGTAATAGTAGTCAAGATATAGCTATACGTGAAGTACCAATACAAATGTCAATTGATAATCAATCGATTGATTCAAGATCTGAAAAAGTTTTAAATGATATTAAAGATGTTGATTCATATTCTTCAGCAATAGATTTAGAAAATAAATTGATCCATATTGAAAGATCAAGAGAACAATCATTAACTAAAATAAGTACATTAACGAATGAAAAATATATGAATTATTATCAAGAACAAGATTCTCTTGAGCACATTCAATCTAATCGTAGTATTTCTATTCCTGTGCAATTCAGTACAACTAAAGAAAATGGTGTCATAACCTTGTCAAATGAATCTAAGCTTATTCAAAATAGTATACCAAAGAAAGATAGAGATAGAGATCAAGATGAAATTCAATCAATGAATGATAAAGATCTTATTCAATATTTAATAAATAAACAAAATGATGATGGTCTTTGGAATTTTGATTCAAATAGAAAAACAATAAAAGATTTAACAGGAAAATCCTTTGATGTTTTTCAATCATCTGAAATTCATGGTAATACTCAAATCTTTGTTACAGCAATTATTATTGTCTTACTTGAAGTAAGATTTATGGATTTACGTTCAATATGGGAGGATGTCGTAGAAAAAGCACGTCGATGTTTAATAAATTTATTAAATAATGATTGGAAAAAAATAGTATTTTTATTTCGACATATTAGAATAATATTAAGTGAATAAAAAATTATTTTTTAAATATTTTCTATTGTTATATATCTGATGAAAAATATCTCGAATGGTATAGATATTGTATTTTTAATGTAAAACAAAAAACAACTGATTTTATCAAAACTTTCAAAATTGAAATCAATATTTTCCGACACTCACCATGTAGTTCGGATTTATGAGCATAACATTGAATAATATGATCTGTATTTATTAGAAAAAGAATCTCTTTAATATAACTATTGAATCGATCGAAGAAAACATGAATTCCCTTGATAATTGCATTGCAAAGAATTCTTTAATATTTGTTGATTGATGTTAGAAATTAATCTAGCAACGAATAGTGCAAAGTTTACAAATGAAGTTGAACTTCGCTTAAGACTTAAACATTTGTTTAACTAATATTTTTAAGATTTTAGTCCATGACTAACTAATACACTGATTTTCAAACTATTTCATTCAAAAACAAAAAAAGAAACATAAGCTCGAAAGTTAACCATTATATAAAAAATAATGTCATTTGTTTAGAATATAGTTTATGCTTAATAGACAATGACAAAACAAAAAGGTCTATGTCAAGATGTTTTTCTATCAAAATGTTAAATATAGTTTCGTAGAATAATATGTTGACTCTATATAAAAGTCAAACATTGATTATTATTGTTTTCTCTTCGAAAACAAATCTTCAGTTGTTTAATCAAGTAAATCTTTCCTATTTCTTCGAATAAGATCTAACTATATATATTTTCTTGCATTTATAAAGGAAAAAAAAAAAGAAATCTTCACATCAGTAATAGTACGTTGTTACTATTATTATGATTTTCAATAATGACATCAATAATCAAGCTTGCACATGCATAAAAATGCATGTTAAAATATACCCTTATCAATGACACTATCATTAAAGAAAGAAATCTATAAGACAAGTACAAAAAGTCACGCTATTAGCTCATCTTCATATATATATATATATATATCTTTTTTTCCATAAGCATAATATATATATATACATGGTGTATGTTTGCATTGATCAATGGTACGTGAAATCTCCGATTGTATTGATTGAGTTAAGTCGTTCATTGTTATTTTGCTTTTCATTTCTCGTATTGTCATTGTTATCTATTCTTCTTAATAGGATAGTAATATGACCTTGACTACGACAAGTGACAGAAAAAGTGAGGAAGCAAGCAGAGAACACGCAGATAATTGGGATCTCTGTCTTTGTCTCTCGTTTTTCCTTTACAAGGTCCTTCCATGCATGACACAGCACATAGTGTTGTTCTTTGTCTATATGTCTGGCAGCATCGACAGCAAGCCTGGAGAAAATAGAAGACTAAAGAATGATGCCTCGATTTCGAGGCACCAATGAAGATGAAGATGATGATGATGATTGTTGTTGTTGTTGTTTAGTATTGAAGGTCATTATATTCTCCTCCTCTTTTATTCTTTTCTTGTTCATTTTTGACTCGCCATTGATAATAAAACGAACGATGAATATCCCTAAAAAAAAATTGTCAAGAATGATGACCAATTATAAACGTTTAGTTCTAATTCAAGGATATATTAATAACAAGTCGTGCTTATTCAAAATTTTGTTCTATAATTCATACTCATAACTGATTGACTACGATGAGATACAGATGTCATACATATTGTAAGATGATGAGATAGAGATAGAAATGGAAAGCTTCTATGATGACAGTTTTACACGCGCAAACGAAATCGAGAAGACATCATAAACACGCTTTCCTTCACTCTATCTTTTGTAGTTGCACGCAGATGCAATAACAGAAAAGAGGAAATAAAGAGTGAGAAATAGAAAATCCTTCAAGAAATCCAGGGTTCTATTTGTATCGAGGGATTGTGTATTGCTTATGTGCGTTTCTCGTTGAATAGCGTACTCATGAGAAGAGATACAGAAGAAAATGAGGAAAAAAAAGACAGAGAGAGAAAGGAAAAGCAAGCAATAGCATATAGTATAGGAAGAAAGAAACGAACGACAAAAAAAGAAAAAAATGCGAGCAAGCAGCCAAGTAAGCATCAATCCTGTATGTGCGTGTATGTGTGTGTGCTTGCACAGCAGCGAGAAATAAAACACCGTGGTGTTACCAAAACAGCAGAGACGCTGTCGCTCTAGTGTAAGAGCAAGAATGAAGATGTTCTTTATACTAACATTGCCATCATCATCGATATTTTGGTATAATGGCTATTCTTTCGTCTCTTGTTGGTTCATCAGTCCGTGACCACTTATCACTATTGTCATCCATTTATTTTTTTTTTTCAACAATTAACTTACATCTTATTATCATTTTCTATAGACAATATTATTTTGTGGTATGTTCTTGTTTATTTTTCTTTCCACACTTGACAATCATCGGTTCATTTCAAAAAAAAAAAACTTCACGTTTATTATTCATCATTCTTAGTATATATATATATATGTACAAAATCAATACTTTCTTGTGTCTTCAGTTTTATCATAATCAGTAAATCCTTATCATATCAAATTCGTAATGCTCTATATAAGACAAGATATATATAAAGATCTCATATCTGGTTATTACTTATTTTTTGTTGTTGCTGTTATGTATGTTACTATAAATTGTTATCGAGGTCCGTATAAATACATACGTTCTCCAGGTGTATACATATATGTTTTGTATATTCATCCGCATTGTTTGACAATGCAAACAGACGTGACATAATTGTGAAGATAGAATGAAAGCCATCGTCTCGAAATCGAGACAGATCACTTGTTGTATAGATATACACGTGTGTTTTTTATTTTGTATGTATATGGGGAAAAATAATTTGATATAATTATCTTGACAGAACAAGTCGACCTCGTACTTTCTTCTTTTTTCTGATAGAAGAAGATTCTATTTGTCTTTGTAGAATTTCCCGAGAAAGATTCTCGCTTTTTTTTTTTTTTTTTTTTTTTGTTTTTGATCGTTTTGATTTAATAATGAAAGTATTATAAATATTTTTAGTACTTGAACAAGTGATTTGTATTTTTTTTTCGATAATTTAATAGACGAGAGAAATTTGTAAATTGAATAGTCAGAAGATATAGAAATTCTCTTATACTCTATAGTTTCAATAGATGAATAAGAAAAAAAGATAATTTTTAGATGGTAATTGACATTGATAAGTTTTATTTCAAATTTGTAAACATTCGATATCGATTAGAAATACTACATTAGATAGCGTTCATTATTTGAATTTGAATTATTATTTATTTATCTTATGCACAACCATCATCATTTAGAAATATTTATTTAAGAGTCAAAACAAGAAACCTGTTATATAGAATTGAATAGTTCATGTTAACTAAGAATGAAAGTTACGAACCGTAACAATAAAGTATTGTTTTGATACATTTTATTATCATTATTTGACATTCATTTAAAAAAAAAAGCCGTACATGTATATACAACAATTACTTGTCTAGTTGTATATAGTCTAAACAATATTTTGATTTTCGTAAGTTTTCTAAGCAAAAAAAACACAAACTAATTTCGTATTTTTATTCTGAATTAGATGTTAAAATTTTATCTTCGATTTTTAACTGAAAATCTTTCTCGTCGCGTAAGCGTCATAGGTGTATAAATACGTTCAGCTTCTTGTCTTTCTTCGAGTGATACTTGTCGATCATCAAGCATAATGAGATGTGACAACTGACTGATCACATAATGTCTATAGTCAACATATTGTTTATAAGAACCACCATTAAAAAAACTTGGTGCTGCAGGATTATTCATCATACTTAAATATTTTAGTTGAGGACAATTAATAGCTAATGTTTGAATAAATACACTTAAATTTGTTATTTGATTATGATTTATCCATAGTGTATGTAACATATCTAAATGAGGTATTTTAACATTTGAATTTATACGATTTTTATCAATAATTAATGTTCGTAAATTTGGAATATCAATAAGAAAACGCAAATCATCCAAATTATTTTCTGTTAGATCAAGATATTCAATCATATGTTTATCACGTGGTAATAAATAATCAGGTATTGAATCCAAACCTTGATATGCAAATGAAATTTTTTTTTCTGTTTCATCGTCTATTCTTTAATATAAAAATATAAGAAAAATTTCGAATAAAAAATTATATCTATACTTTGTTTTCTCTCTATTTATTGTTGCCATTGTTTTTATGTCGTAATATGAAAAACAAAAATAAATTTTTCATTTACTAAAACTTTAAGATAAGGATAAGAACGAATAAGTTTATATTCGTCATATTTTCTTTTTCTTTTAATTCTAATTTTTTCTTTGTCATCATCATTTTTCTTTTCTTTTGCTTATTTTGTTGATCATACCCAAACACCGAACGGTGCACAATGTGCTATGCATCTAAGAAAGAAAAGAGAAGAAGAAGAAGAAGAAGAGGAAGAAGAAGAAGACGCGATAGAGAAAAAAAAAGGGGGTTTTTCAAGATTTCCCTTCTTCGTTTATACTACGTATATGAAAGAACGACGTTGTTGCGATGTATTGAGAGGAGGAAAACGTTTCATGGTAGCAGCGACAACAGAAAGAACCGGGCGACAGGAGCGTGTAATCAAACGACACATACGCAGGCACATAACGGTTGGCAATTTTCTTTGAATCATACAAAACAAGGAAAACACACACACACACACACATATACACAAGCATACGGTGATGGCTTATCAGCAGCTGGATGCTCGTAATAATAGTAGTGTCATTGATGACTATCGAAAGTAGGTTTTGTTTCTATTCGATTTATAAACATATACACTTGATTGATTGTCATTTATCATCTTTATTATTCTTATAGATGCTATTGGTAAAAGCCATATTAAACAGTATAGTAGTAACTATTCATAGATTGTTTATTTCACGAACGAAAGAACTAAGTTATCTGAGAAGCAAAAAAAAAACATATATATGTTTTTTTCTATTCTTTTTTTTCTCTCTTGTTTTGACGGATTACGTCTGCCCAGCTGGTAGTAGGTGGGTGTTCGATATGATGAGTAATCAATCGTTTACTTGTCATTGATTCTTCGAACATATTCTTTCTTCTTAATAACTCGATATTATGGATTGATACAAGTCACAACATTTATTTAGTCATTTTCTTTTTGTTTTTTAAGATCAATCATGAATCCGCCCAAACCATCCAAAGATAAAGAATCACCAGGAGCCAGTTCTTCCAGTCAAGTTACTTTTGTAAGTTTAATTAAACAAAAAAAAAAAACAGAACTTTATTTTAGATTAATTTAAATTTATGTAGGCTGGTATCAAATCTGCAAGTAAAAAAGGATTGGGTGGCGGTCGTATCCGAGCCGAGGTTGTAAGTATTATGATTATTAAAGAAAAAAAAATCAGATTGATAGTTTAGAAATCTTTTTCTTTTTGTTGTTTTGTCTCTCATGTTGATAATAATGAACAACTAAAAAACTCAAGTGTCACTAGTACAATTTGCTAGTTATTTAGCTTGAGGCTTTTTTTCTATTATGAGGTGTGAATATGTCTTCGTCATTTTCCTATTTTCTTCTTCCTTTTCCGTTAAACAGATTGCACGCATTGTAAACCTGTATGGTTTATATGGAAGGTTTTTTTTTCTCCATGCGTGTTTTGAACGAGAAATATATTCTGACACAACAAAAAAATAATGATAATAGAGCAACTCTATGGCGTACGTATATATATATATTTATGCTATCTGTCGTCGCTCTATCTCATCAGGCTTTGATGCATCGAGAGAAGAAAAAGCAGAGGCGCGAATAACGAAGGAGGGACAAATCTGTCTTGGGTTTTTTTCCTTCTTCTTTTTTCCTTCTCTCCTGAACGACGATAGAAAGAGACATTTCTTTTTGCTTTCTCTATTGAATGCAACTACTCGAATTGTCTTCTTTCTATCCATCTATCTATCTGTCGATCTGTCGGCAAAGTATAGAGAAAGCGAACGAACAAAACATTCTATTCCTGTTTCTGTTGTTGTTGATGTTACTGGTGCCAATCCGTCGAGCAGTAATCAACTATTAAGTGTGCTGTGAGGTCATTCGCCATCTGTTTTTTAACATCGTTCATTTATATCTTCTAAATAATAAATCAATCGACGATCAAACTATATTGTTGTTTTTTCCTCGAATAAAGAAAATAGACAGTGTTTTTTGTGTGTATCTATGTTATTTTCCTTCTCAAAATAATGTTACGTGACATTCATCCGTTCAAATCATTGACATCACGCATCGCTGCGAATGCCAAACAAACTGTAAGTTGATTCTTTAAATTACAAATGTAAAAAACAAAAAAACAAAAAGAAAAGCCAGTCAGACAGATAGATAGTCATAATGACCCTGATAGAATTAAAAGATAATTTTCAAAGCCGACTTTCTTTTTATTATATAAATCTATCGAATTATATAAATCTAATTTTATAAAAGAAGAAAAATGAATAAATATAAAGTTCTCAATTCTAATTACTTAAAATAAACAAATTCATATTTTATAAAAGCATATATATATATATTTTTTTGCTATGATCAGGAAACTTTTTCTAGAAGAATTTTCTATTATTTTACGTTGTTTTTTTTTTTTTTACTATCGAATAGCTATTAATCTTTCATGGTTTTTCATTGACAAGAAAGAGCTTTATGAGAAAAACGATATGAATAGTATTACAAAAACAACAATAAAAGTAGAACAGGAACAAAGAGAAGTATATGATCGATCGCTTTTTATTAATGCTTATTGTTTATAATAATGCTCAATAGTTGTTTTCATATATGTTATACAGGCTATTTACCTTATTACAATGCTTTATAACATTCGAATATTGATTATTATATGAAAGAGTTTAGAATATAATCCAACGTTGGAAGACTATACTGACATTTAACGATTAACATTCTTTAAGAGCAAAGAAACTTGAAAATTATAGATTATTTGTAATGAAATTTTATCATTCAATCTCTTTTGAAATATAAGATTATAGAAAAAAAAGTTTCACAACGAAGCATATTTCTCTTTTTTTTTTGTTTGTTTGTTATAATGTTAAGCCTTTAGCTCAAATTCAGATAGTCATTCAAATTTCATAGATAATCTATGATGGTAATGTTTCTAACAAACCATACATGGTAGTTTTCAGATTCCAGAAACTATATTTCATAATAGCGTCATCTTCAAGAGCATCGCATTTTCTATGACTTCTCTTAGTATCACAAAAATCAACAAAACGTTTGCTTTTCGGTTCTTGTGACACTAAGGAAAAGTCGCAGAAAATGCAGTGACCCCTCTCTCATATTATGCTCTTTAAAATGGCATTATTAAAAAATAGCTTCCGGGACACATTGGCTATTAAAATCAATATCTGGCTTTATCCTAATTGCTTAAGAAAACAAGACGCAGTAGGCAATTTCTATAGAGTACGTGAACATGACTTGTTTTCTGTCAAAAATATTTCTTTTATAGAAATATTAGCTTCTTGTGTTCAACAACAAGATTGATGAGAAAAAAGCCATTTGCAATGGAAAATCCCTGAGGGGGCTCTTACTCGAAACTCCTATGAACAAATTTTATACTTTAAAAAATTGACACGCAGTACATCACTTGATACAGCTTTTCACTCTGATTTCAAATATGTCTTGATTTTTCTCTCGAAGTATTTCTGTGACAAAAAAAAACAAATCGTGAAAAAGCAAGGTTTTTGAAAAACCTTTATCTCAGCCCAGAAGTATTTCAAGTTAGTGACAAAGAAATCATTTGAGGTAATACCTCATGTTTGAGGCCATTACATCGAACCCATTAAGACTAGAAGAAAGTTAGAAGGATTCTTTTTCATGTGCTGTCATTTTCGAGTTATGGCCGTTACACTGCAATTTTTACCATTGGCACAGTATTAACAAAAAAAAAACCGAAAAGATAAATTCTGGTCTAAAACTTTATTCATTGATAGTTCTTGACAACATTAGAATCTCTCAAAAGTTTCAGCGAAGAAAAATCACTCATTTTTGCTGAAATTCTTAGAAAATTCTAATGACGTCAAGAGCTGTATATGGGCAACGTTTTAGGCCGAAATTCGTTTGTTTGAGTTTTTTTATTAAAACCACACCAAAGATAAAAGGGCCACTGTAACATTCATAACTCCGAAAGAACAGTACATAGAGAAGAATCCTCCTAGATTTCTTCTACTCTCAGCAAACCCTACATAATGCTGGAGTCTTGTCACAAACGCGAGGTGGTTTTCTCTTGAGTGCATATTCCAAATATAGAAGAACGTTCTCTGAAAGTTTCGTCGATATCAGATTAGTGAGAAAAAGTGGCGGTTCACTCTCTATATGATTTATTGTGTAATTCTTTTTATTTTTCACTCAAAAAAGCTCACTTTTATTTTTTTTTTCTCTTAATATGAACTGTGCAAGGAATATTTCAAGAATTAATGAATGTGATTTATAGTTGAAGTCGTGCATCGCATTAATTATATATTTAACAATTGATTGTATGTTTTTTTCTTCTTAGGACATAAATCGAGAAATACAAAATTGTCGTGATGAGCAAAGTGAACGATTTGATTTAAGTAAAAGTAGTGTTACTATTCTACCAAATACAATTAAAGATGTAAGTAGAAATATTGTTTTTGTTTTTGTTTTTTTGTGATTATTATTTTGTTTTTATAGTTAACACATGTCCGAGAATTATATTTATATAGTAATCGTATTCAACAATTACCACCTGAAATTGGTAATTTAGTTAATTTAAAAGTCTTAGCATTAAGTGAAAATTCATTAACAACTTTACCTGATACAATGGATCGTCTTGTTCAATTAAAAGTACTTGATTTACGACATAATAGATTTAATGATGTAAAATAGAAATTTTTTCGTTTAAAAAGAATTTATACTAAAAAAACTAAATATGATTTTTAGATACCAGAAGTTATCTATCGAATAACTAGTTTAACAACACTCTATTTACGTTTTAATCGTATAAAAGAAGTATCAGATACAATTCGAAATTTAATTGTAAGTAAACAAAAAAAAATAATAATAATAATTAATAAATGAGTTTCTTTTTCAATAGAATTTACAAATGTTAAGTTTACGTGAAAATCGTATTCGTTCATTACCTATTACAGTTGGTCATCTTATACAATTATTAACACTTGATGTTGCACATAATCATCTTGAACATTTACCAAATGAAATAGGTTTGTTTTTGACTTATGTTAACTGGCGGTTTAGAAAGTATAGATCTGTCAGTATTTTGCATATTTTCTCAGCAGCACGTCAATATAACGGAACAGTATGCTTCCTTTTTTTTTCATCAATTTTTTGTCATAGGGCTTTGTAAATGATTTTGTCAGTCTTTTTCTTAATCAAGCAAAACTTCAAACAATTATCAATCTGAAACTTGAACTAATGAAGTCTTTAGAAAGATTAAAATCTTAATTATTATTTTTAATCAATAATATAGAAATTGGCACGACTCTCAATAAAAAAAAGTATTATTCTTCTTCAATATTTGGTAGAAGTACTTCTGGGGTCCGATTCATCCTATAAATCCTATAATTCCTATATTTTTGAAGAATTCTATATTTTGTCCTATATTTTAATGACTATTCCTATAATTCCTATATTTTATCAAAAATAGTAGAAAAACTTCAAAAAATTTGACTATGACCTGAGGGGGAGTACAAGAGTCTCCGTGGCGCTACCCCCC
>CAJNSZ010000044.1:77468-239153 GCA_905329745.1 Rotaria sp. Silwood2
TTGTTTCGTGAGTAAAATAATTATTGGCCTACAACATGATCATATTTATTTTTTAATAAAAAAAATTGTAAATTTAACATATTCGTTTTTTTACTGTATTACTCTTTTCTTCGTTGATTATGTCAAATGAAAAAGATGATGTTTTTTTTTGCTCCTTTTCTTCATAAAACTTTGCCATGGTACATTTAGATACACTGCGGACGAAAAACAGGTATAAAACGAGCACATTACTACGTAGTATAAACAAACTGTAAGAAGACATTTTATACTAGATTACTATTAGAAACGCTAAATTAAAATTCGACATTGCTATATATCTAAGATCAAGGTTTATTGATCTATCGAAATGCTTTGATTGAGAAACGAGCATGTCAGAATTACGCAAGTGATATGTCAAATAAGACGCATCTTGATAACAGACATTCTTTTATTACCAATAAGAATAATCGCAGTTAATCAGAAAAATATCTTGATTATGAAATAAAACTAAAATAAAAACCAATTTCTTGATTCAAGATGTGTGTATAGACTTACGTAAAATCTTCCTTCATGTTTAATCTCATGAATATTATGCAATTATGTAGTAATTTTAGTATGGATATCTTTGCAGACTGTTACTATCTATTGTAAATTTCTTCATTGAATATCTCTATGCTTCTATTCATTTGTAACATTAAATAAAGAATTCCAATGTACTCTAGGGCATTGAACGACTAGAAGGAATTCAATTCGATATAAACTGATATATTCTATTGAATTAAGCTTCTTCTATTGATTAATTTCCTATACTTATTATTACTTCTTTTTCCACTTGACGTATATAGTTTATATAATATTCAATTTATCGATGTTGCCTATGCAAAAATTCTATATTGAGTTTTATGCAAAGTACTATATACTGCATGATTTCCTATGTAAGTATTAGTGTCTAATCCTATAGAAAGGAAACAAGCTATTACAATGATTGACTTGTACATTTGAATTCAATGAAAATATTTCTCATTACTAAATAAAAAGAAAAATAGAGACAAAAACAAATGTTATTTCATTCAATTCTATATATTTTATATTCCAAAGAATTCTCAATATAATGCAATAGAGACGTGACCGTTGTGCGAACGAGTTAATGATAACTTCACAGTGGGTCATTGACAAATGACAGTGTTGGGTTATGTTTTATTCTAGCAGCTGTTTTTGTTCTTTATATATCTGTTCGTTAATAGTCTTTTCCTTGACTGTCAGAGTCTTCCTAGAAGTAAAGTAAAACAAACCACATGTATATGCTAGACTTAAAAAATAACATAAAAGCCAGAATGGTAGAACCTTTTATCTTATGTCATTATATGGGAATGATAGATACTAAAAACCTGCCAGATTGTTAAAATAAGTTTCTTGTTGTCTGTCATGAATAATTTTGCATTATATCTATAATTAACGAAAGAATTCTTTTATTATTACTAGTTGATTAAGTCTTTACGAAGACACTGTCACACATCTTTTTACGAAGAAAATACAATCAGTATTGAGTGTTCATAGATGAACATTTTTTTTTCTATTCTCTACTGTAATCATCTTTAAACTACAATCGTTAGTTTACAAACGAGAAGAGAAGAGAAGCGAAGGAAAAAAAAAAGATCTAAAGCTATACTCATGAAGCGCAGTCTACAAACAAGAGAGAAAAACGAGGAGAACAGAGAAGAAAAAGAAACGAATGATGAACTTAGTATTCATCACTAACACTCATACTTCGTCTAACTGTTGTGTCGACAGAAAAATACCCATTGCGGGTTGATCGATTGTGTATATGCTTATTCTATACTTTTGTCATTCTATACGACTTTTTTTTTTTTTTTTTTATATTTGATTTCTTGTCTTTATTCATTCATCCTTACAAATAGAAAAACTCTAAAGCGAAACAATGCAATTATTATTAATACACATTTTTTTATATCAATTTATTATTTATTCAATAATAATTAATGCTGAAAGACAAGAAATGTTATATAATGAATATAACAATAAAATAGGTAAAAAATAATTTTCAGAATTTATTATAATATTAATTATTTGTTCTGTTTTTTTGTTATCATCTATTAGATGATTCTTTTCTTTGTCCATCATATTTATTTCGTTGTGATAATATACGTTGTCTACCTTATGCATTTGTTTGTAATGGAGAATATAATTGTCATGATAAAACAGATGAAATTAATTGTTCGACTGCATTAATTAATAATGATTTATGTAATCAAACTTCTTCTATTAATTGTGAACAAGATATACTTCATAGTATACGCTTCGTTGAACATGGTATTCATTATGAATATACACGTCCAGTACAAATTTGTATTAAACGGTAATATGCTAAACATATTTTATATGTGAATTTTCATTAAAAAAACAGACATACGCCTTAAGGATTAATTCTTGATTGTGAACATTATACCACTTGTTGAATTTCACATACAGTTTATTTGTATATCATTTCTAAGTATGATATTCATTTATTTATATTCATGAATTTAATGAAGTATACTTTTCTCTGATTGTTGTTTTTTTTTCTTTTGAGAAAATAAGAATTAACAACCTGGCATCCAGATTCCAATTACAGAAGATACATGAAAATAGAAATAGCAAAAAAAAAGAAAAAGGAAGTGGATTTCTGGTAGGCGTATGTCATACTAATGTCAATTGACTTTGAGTATAAGATAGAAAACAATAGATAAAGGTGTAGATATAAATATTTGGTCTATTGAAATACAATCATTAGAATGTGACTAATTAGAATTTGAGAAAAGATAACCTTTCAAGCGAAAAAAAAAAGTGTAGCAGTTCGATATAGCCTAAGGCATATATGTAAATTGATTAAATTAAGCGTGTAGTATTCTAAATTTAATTTCGTGACTCTTAAAAAAGATCATCAGTCTGCGATGGAGTTATTGATTGTCGTGATGCTATTGATGAACAATGTACACAACAAAATCCATTAATAACTTGTTCACAAAATGAATATCATTGTAAGATAACAAATCGTTGTATACCAAAAACATGGCTATGTAATGGAATTAATGATTGTCTTGATCCATATTCATCGGATGAATTAGGTAAATTAAGAAGTAAAAATTGAAATGAAAACAAATTTATTTTCTTGATGATAAATAGATTGTCCGATGGTAGTTAAATGTGCATCGAATGAATTTACTTGTCAATCGAAAAATCAATGTGTACCATCTACTGCTGTTTGTGATGGAGTTCAAGTTTGTTTGATAGGTCTTCTTTTTAAAGAAAATATTGTTGCTTTTATTTTATATAGGATTGTGTTGATGAGAGTGATGAATCTCCATCAATATGTAGTATGTTTATTTTGTTTTCAAGAAAAAAAAAAACAATTCTATTCATTTTTATTTCTCATAAGATTATCCTCGTTATTGTACACATGATCAATTTGCATGTAAATCAACAAAATTATGTATCCCAAAATCGAATATTTGTGATACAATAAGTCAATGTCATGATCGAAGTGATGAAATGTCTTGTACTTGTCCTATTGAAGATTATGTTAGCGACACATTATTTTATCGATGTGGCTTAACAGATAAATGTTTACCAAAGAATGTTGAATGTGATATAAAACGTGAATGCAATCCAATATTTATTGAAGATAATGATGATAATAATGAATGTTCTTCTTTTTCATTATTAAATAATCAACCTTGTTTAGCTAATAATACATGCTTAGGAGAAAATCAATATTGTCGAGGTTATTTTCATAAACGTTGTGTTTGTCAAACAGGTTATCGAATGAATGAAACAACAGGTATTTGTGAAGATATAGATGAATGTCGTGAAAGAGTTATTTGCGATCATTATTGTATAAATACACCTGGTTCATATCGTTGTTCATGTCATGAAAATTATCAATTGAAATCTGATAAACATACATGTACACTTCGTATTAATTTACTTTCATCGGGTAAGAAAGAACAAAATTATTATATGTTTTAATTTTGTTTTTGATCGAGTTGTTTTAGCATTTTTATATGGTTTATTTGATAATGGAATTTATAAATTAAATCTGAATAATGAAAATGAACTTGATAAAATTAAAGAATTATCAAATGTTAATAAAAATGATTTTATACCTGATAATAATACATTAATTACTTTAACGAATCATGCTTATTTATTAGATTATGATCCTATTGAAAATTATTTATATTTTGCTGAATGTACAATACCTATACGACCAATTATTATGTCATGCCCAAAAACACGAGGAATATTTCGGATTAATTTAAATCGATCAATACATCAAAAAGAAGTATGAAAGTTGAAAATGATACAGTAGCAAATGATTAACAGAATTCCATTAGTAGGAATAAAATGTTGAAAATTTTAATCAGTAATTAGTAAAGAAATGAAACATTAAATTTTTTTCGAGCAAAAAAAAAATGATTTATATATAATCAATTTTCTCAAACTATTAAATAGAAAACTAATTTACTAAAAATTTTTGTCAAATAAAATATGAATATATTCAACAGATATATTCAAGACTTTTAGATAAAATTTTCCTTCATTTTTCGGCCAATTAAGACAGCTAACAGAGAGTATAAAACAAATTTTGTGCTATTTCAGAATCTATGTTTAGAATTTTTGTAAGACTCATGAGTCACGAGTAAGTCTTTAAAAGATTTGAAAATAAAATTTGAACAGTTTTCAATACTTAAAATATACGTTCACAATATAAGTAACATTTATATGCTGAATATGCCGATACAAATGGCAAACATTTCTCTGCAAAAGAATATCTCAATTAATAATTTTCTGCAAAGCATCTGTCAACAATGACTTGTTCGCAATGCCTTGATTTCCAGACTTGCAAAGTGAATTCGGTCGTTTCTGGTTAATAGCTACGAGACTCTCAGTTCTTAACTAACTTTATAGAGAATAGTATCGGCTATAGATGTGAGAGACCAGTACTTCAGAAAAAATCTAGTTGCTTAAATCGGAATCGAGATAATGAGAAAAAAAATTGTTCCAACCAGAACTAAAGATTATAATTAAATGATCTATTTATTAAGCGAATTATCTTATAAATCATCAATTCGAACATAATTCAGAAGACAGAATCAGACACAAATCAGTGAACAAAAATTTTCCGGAACCAATAGAAGAAGCTTCTAGGAGCCGACTAGAGCTGAAGACACTACTAGTCTTGACCTTTGTCTTATACAAAAAATTGCTAATAAAACTTATGTCTAAAAACTTTTGATACATTCATTATTTTGAACATATCTAAACTTATCTATAATGTAAACATAAAGATTAATAAAACAATATTGTTTAGTTATTTTGAATTTAATATTGAATTGACATACGATCTTTCAGAACAGTCAAATTTATATGAACATAGACAAGAAGAAAAATACTAAAATCAATATTTTATTTATATACTTCTTTTCTAATATTATTTTTTATTTGTAGCTAATTATTGATGGACGTGATTATACATCAATTCAATCGTTAGCTGTTGATTGGTTACATAAAAATATTTATTTTGTTAATACACGTTTACAAACTATTGATGTTTGTCGACTAAATGGAAGTTTTTGTTATATACTTCTTCATCAAACAATTAGTGATTATTTACCACAACGTATTGTTTTATATCCAGAAAAAGGGTATATTGAACTTAAAAATTAGTGAATGCAATATTTTTGCTTGTTTTTTTTCTTTCTTTAGTTTACTTTTCTATACAGCTATTGTTAAATCTCGAGCTCAATATATAGTTCGTCTTGGAATGGATGGTAAAAATTTAAAACTTCTTTTTACAATAAAAACATTGAATGATATTGAAAATGTTAATTATCTACGACCATTATTAACAATCGATCGAATAAATTATCATTTATATTTTTATAATGGTTTAGATAAAATATTTACATTAAATATGCATGGAGAAATTCTTCATATACAATATCAAACAACATATCGATTTCATTCATTTAAAATATTTTCTGGTAAAGATTTTCAACAATAAAAAATAGAATTTTGAATTTTAATTGAAATATTATTTTTAGATAAAATGTATAAAGCTTTTACAAATGTCGATGGAACGAATCATAGTGAATTTCGTATTAATCCAAAATATGCTCTTGGTACAACATTACTTGGTTCAGGATTTATTTTTAATCTTGATCGAGTTGTTCAAAGTTTTTATAGTAAAAAAAAAAAGTTTTGAATTATTATCAATGATAATATTAATTTTAATTTAATAGATAAAAGTTCACGATTTGGACAAGGTAGCTGGTCATTGAGTTCTTTTCATAATCTTTATTATCTTCGATATCCCATACATATAATTGATTTTATTATTGTTGATTCAAATAAAAAGAAAGGTATAGATTGGAATTTTCTTAAATAATAAAAATAAAACTAAAAATATTCATAGTGACAGAAAGTCGATGCAATCAATGTGAACAATTATGTTTTCCAAATAGTCTAAATCAAACAGAAATTACTTGCGGTTGTACACAATATTATAATCTTGCTGATGATGGACGTTCATGCATACCTAGTTGTGCTGAGTAAGTAATGAAAAAAAACAAAACCAATTGCTATAAATTTCTGAATGTTGAATTTCGTAGACATTTTTTTAATTGTCGAATATCAAGAAAATGTATTCCATTTTATCAACATTGTGATGGAACTGTTGATTGTGTATTTGGTGAGGATGAAAATAATTGTCAAGGTTTGTATTATTGAAATATAATATTTTACTCAAAAAATATAAGACTATAGTGTATTTTTTATTTTGTTCTATATGATATCAAGCATATGATTCAAACATGAATAGCCAATGAACTTCTCTATCGAAATACATTCCATGCCGAGCTTTCATAAATGGAATATGAGAGGAAGACTTTTGAAAAAATCAAACACGATAGTTGTCAGATACCTAAAGACTGTATGAAAATTACTTTTTAAGAATATCATTTCAAAGAACATAAAAACCCTGAATAAAATGAGGGATTATCGCATTTTCTAAGATCTACTCTTAAAAATCTATGAACACTACAAAAAATGAAAAAAAAGCAAGATGACAGCGGCGCATCAGTAGTACTCACTTTGGTAGCACTCGACCTGACAAATCTAACTATGTCAATGGTCTTTCGTTGAGCAGAGAATGAACAGACAAGAACATTCCGGCAGTCCAAATGGGTACATTTTTAACTACTAGTCGATCTTGAGAGCTTAAAATCTCAGAAAATAATAACGAACTTGAACTATGAAAGTAAAGAATCCAACAAAAGTCAGCAAATTTCAGTTGGAAAATGGTCAATTTCACTTATCCAAACAATAGGGTCTCTAGTTCGAATATTTGGTTATATGTTTTCTCGAACAAATTATACATGTTCTTGTAGCTCATATTGTACTCTACTAGCACTGACATTTTGACGATATGAAGCACTCAAGAACGACTAGTGGTCAAAAAACCATCAAATTTAATTATTCATACGTTCTTGCGTGCCTACTCTGGAATCAACAAAAGACTATCTACTTAATGTTTTGGTTCCAACATGTGGCTCAAGTCATGCTCTATAAATCACACTATGAGTGAGCTCACTGGTTTGTGACTCCAACACAGAAGAAACGTCTGTTTTCTTAGCTCACAACAAGAAGAAATTTTATGATGATATTCAATCTTCTAATAGGCATAAGTGTTTCTAACTTAAGACTTCACGACTTCATTCACACAATGTTTAGATTCGTCAACTTAAGCACTACAAAACATGGTCAATTTTATGTTCGTTTCTGAGAAAAAATTCTTTAAGCTATAGTTGGTTCTTATGCACCTCGAAACCTTTCTCTCATAGTCCATCTATGAAATTTGGATATGAAATGCATTTAATAGAGAACTTCATTAGCTATTGAAACATCTATTTGAATTTGAATTAAATGCTTGATATTGTAGAAAAATAAACTAAAACATATACTGGTCTTATATTTTTGACCAGTACTGTATAGTTCATTTAATTATTAATAGCGTGTAATAAAACATCATCATTTCGTTGTTCGAGCAATTCAAAATGTATAACAACAGCTGATTTATGTAATAATGTAACTGATTGTTTGCTTGGTGAAGATGAACATGATATAATTTGTGGACATTTTTGTGAATGGCCAAGTATAAATATTTGCAAAAGTAAATAAAATATTTATTGAAGATAAAGAAATATTTTATTTCTATGCTAGAAAAATATCCAAATTTATGTTCGGATATGGAATTTCATTGTGATGGAAAATGTGTATCAATTATACATCGATGTGATGATAAACCTTATTGTTGTAAGTTTTATTATTTTTTTTTTTTGTTTGAAAGTTTTTTGAAACATTTGGAGTAATTAGATGATGGTGCTGATGAACCATTTGATTGTGTCAATGTAACGTGTCCTCATGAATATTATAAATGTCCATCATCGGGAAAATGTATACCATATGAAGAAGTTTGTGACAATGTTGAAGATTGTCCAATTATCGATAGAATCAATGATATTGCCGCAGATGAAACATCACAAGCATGCAGTATGAGTGACTTGTTTTTGTTTTATTTATCTTGAAAATGAACTTCTTTTTGTATAGATTTTGTGTTAAGTCGTCCGGCTATTTTAACAACAACTACAATATCAACAACAACTTCACAGATAAATATTACATGTGAATCAGCTGATTTATTTCGATGTAAAACAAGTCATTTTTGTATTAATCGTACTTATGTTTGCGAGTAAGTTATTTTATGCGTATAAAAAGAAAAATCTTTATGTTTGTTCTTAGTGGTGATCTTGATTGTTCTGATTCTTCTGATGAAGAAAATTGCGAAGATTATAATAATCATAATCTTGTAGCAGTATCATTACATAAGGATTATACATGCATAAATGGTTATCGATGTGCACAACAACGACATGAAGTAAATAATTATAATCCATTGTGTATACCTTTAAATGAATTATGTGATGGAATTAATCAATGCCCACTCGGAGATGATGAACATAAATGGCGTTGTCGTAAGTGCATTGATTTTTTTATGTATGAGATACATTGAGAATATCATTATAGGTTACACTTGAGAAAAGTTATTATATGAATATCTTGAATGGTACTGAATGGGGCATTTCATCTAGTTTTCTTTTTGTAAGACTGTAGATATCTGGTTTGCCTATGATAAATCGGTCGTATAGTTCATGGGTATATATCTAATTCACAGTCAAATTGATGATGTTCTGAAACCTCATTGAACCATCATGACTAACGATGGAACCTTCTCAACTGGAAGATTGCTTTTGAGTTCGAACTCTGTGCGTAAGGTGGACTCCAATGAAGTATTGAAACTTTTCAAAGGATAAGGGCACCCAGACCTATTTTTAATGAAAATGTCCTGAATATTTCAGCTGAAAACAATGTTTTCTTCATGAGATATTGAATTCCTCCGAACCATTCTTATTCCACAAGAGATTCGAGAATCTCATGTTTATTTTTTTGGAATTCGACATCTCGTGAACGGAGCATGCTTTTTAACTTAAATTTTTTGGGACACCATAGTTACAATATATGGGCAAAATGTTAAGCCAAAATTCCAGTAAAACAGCTGTAGTTCCTTAGAGAAGATCTAAATGCCCTTATCCTTTTGAGATTTTCAATAATTCACTATAGTCTACCTTATACACAGAGTCCGAACTCAAAAGCAATTTTCAAACGAGAAAGATTCCTTCGTGAGTGGCTACGTTGTTCGACATATCTAGAAGACACTGAGCTCAAATATTGGTACCAATTGTCATGAAATAACCCTGAACAAGTTACTAATGACTCTGTGACATACATCTACTCTTGTAGTTAGTCAATGTGTATAGAGAACTCAAGAACTTTGCATCAGGCTGCTCTTCAACTCAAAGATACAGCTGATATTAGTTGTTGAAAATATATCGGGCTATTGAATCTGCTGCAAGGCAGATCTATTCTTCCTTGTCTATCATAGAATTTTTGTTTAGGTAATTGTACTGATTGTGATTCAGCATCGAGTTATTGTGAACTAATTAATCGCTTACCTGTATGTCAATGTAAAAGAGGTTATGTTAAAATAGCAAATGGGTAAGAAGCAAATAAAAGTTTATATCTCTAAATAAAGAAAAATTCGTGTTTGTTTAGAAGTTGTATATTAGAAGATAATCTTTGTAATTGGTCTTATGACACTTGTTCACATGAAAATTTGTTTCAGGCAAATGATGAGCTAGATCTTTGTATAAAAAAGAAGTCTATTAGAAATTGTCAATGTGATCGTGGATATAATATGAAAAAAGTAAACTTTTTATTATCTGATCTTTGAATCTATATGTATCTTTTTTAAGAATAATGACGATAGTATATCATGCATAGTACAAAGTAATAAAACTTTCGATGTAATGCTTAATCCTCGTGCATCATTTTATCTTTATCAATATGGTTCAATATTTGTAGTAAATTTCCCAAAATAAAAATAGATAATAATTTTTATTATTTACTAAAATTTTTCTAGCCAGTAAATCCATCACATCATATAATCGATGCTGTATTTATTCCGATGAATAATACATGGTGCTTACTTTATACTGAACAACGTAATGGACATGCATTTATTTGGCAACAAAAATTTAATCAAATTATTAATTCAACCAATCGATTACAAAATAATGCGACACAAGTTTGATTTTGAATTTTTTAAAAATATTTTATTTTTATTTTTTAAATTCTAATTAGATTTGGTCTTCATCACTTTTTTATTTTACTACATTAGAAGTAGATTGGATTCATCGTTTAGTTTATGCACTTTATGATGATCCATCATCATCATCGAATGGTATTGAAATAATGTATTCAAATAAAAATGATTATACACAATTAACATTTATTAATCGATTAACATTTTCGAATACGAAAACAATTTCATCGGTTAATGTTCATCCATTACAAGGGTAAAGAAAAAAGTATTTCGATTGAAAAAAAAATTTTTGTGTCAGAGGACATTATAGAACAATCTTTTCATTGCATTTTTTATAAGGATAAAAAATTTTCCTATATATATGAAGTACAATGTCAAATATCATAGGCATAGTATTTCTACAAAAAAATCATTTACAAGATAATTATATTAATAAACCTTATCACATATTTTCTAACAGAAGTGAAATGAACAATAAGAAAAAAAGATGCTTGATATCTATAAGATGAACAAAATAATAAGAAAACAAACATTAAGATACAGGATTCAAAATAATAATCAATATTTATAGATAGACAACGAGAAAGAACAAGTTTTATTTCTATTAAATTTCTTGTATGAAAGAATAGATAATATTTTATAAATTTGAATTGTTGATAAGTGTGTTCGCCTTTGAATGCATGTCAATCTAGCTGAGCTAAATAATCTTTCTATCGAAGCACTATTGCTGGTATATCATGTCCTCTTCGAGCTACTACTGATAATTAGTGGCGGAGTCAGAAAAAAGTTCTAGGAAAGGCTCAGTCCAAATTTGAAGTTAAACAGTAGATATTTTCTTTTTGACTAAGACAATATTCATTTGATGAGTGCTAATAAGTATATAGAAAAATTTAGAATGGATTGGTTTTTCGGGTCTTCATTCTTGATATATCGAAATCTTACCGGGTCTTTTCAATAAAAAGCTGTGGTCTCCCTAACATCGACTTTCGACTTCAAATTGTGCACTTACAAAGTTCTTAATGATATAAGCTCATTGGGCAAGTTATGACTTGACACATTGAGAAGTTTCTTCGTGATTCCCTCGAAGGCCACTCCTTGACTTCGCCACTACTGATAATAATGGAAAACCATAATAAGATTCTCGACTAGAGCAGAACTTCATTGAATCACTACCAATCAAGTGACTTGGATGTCCTGCGACATTCTCTGATCTTTGTATGTTTGTTTTTCAGTTATCTTTACATAAGTGCATACTTTGATGCACAACATTCTTTTGTTTATCGAAGTTTACTTGATGGATCAAATCTTGAAATATTCTTAACACTTCAATATCCTGTATTAAGTATGACAATTGATTATCGTCATCCACGTTTATATGTCTTGTTATCAAATGGTGAAATTGAAAGTTATGCTATTGATAAAAGTCAACCATGGAAAATAAATGTTTATTATTTTAAAAGTAAATTATTGCGTTTCGTAATAGATTTTCTTTTATTTTTGAAATCATATGTATAGATGTTCGACCTTATTCGATACATCTTCATGATGATACACTTGTTGTTATGGTATTTAATGTAACAGATTCAACATATGATGAAATATGGATAGATAAATTTGGTAAAACAATAATGGAAAAATATCGAAAATTAAAAACAGCAATGATTGTTCGATATATACATGAATTTAAATATCCAAATGTTGATATATCGAATAGTAAGTATTTTTATGCTTGTGTAATTCGTAAATAAACAAGAAGAAAATCATTGTATTTCAGTTAATAAAATCCAATATTTTTTCTACAAATGACAAAGATGACTATAAAGTTTTGATTACAGAACGGAATATATGTAAGATTATAGAAATCAATTCGGCTGAAAGATAAGCTTTATTAAATTTCTTGTTTAATTATCGTAGCTTTATAAACCCATAAACTTGAGAAATAAATATTTGAAATGAGCGATATCATTCCTCCAACTGCGTTACGTATTTTTAATACACATGCCGGTTTTTTTTTGTCTTTTGCTAGTGGTTCATCAAGTTTGTTCTGATTCATCATGTTCAAATAGTCGTATTTGCATATCAACTCCATCATATCGACCATTGTGTATAACTCCTGGACGTATGTTAAAAAAAGACATGTGAAGTCTATTTTTTATTACATTCTCTTTTTTTGATAGAAATGAATTTATGTGGCTCATCATGTCATAGCCGTGGCATATGTTCTAATGGTCAATGTGTTTGTTCAAATCGTACATATATAGGAGATGATTGTGAAATGTGTCGTTTAACAGAAACAATTAATGTTGGTTGTTTTCATATTAGTAATGATTCACAACCACCTTGCATGTGTTATTTATCACGATCGAAAACTCGACAAACACCTTATTTATGTACAACACTTAAACATGATCGTGGTGAAATCGGTAAATTCTTGATGTAATTTTTTTTTCTATTGTTAATATTTTTCTATTAATAGAAGTACCATGTGATCGTATTATTGCATCATTAAAACGTGAACTTTGTTCACGAACACTTTTTCTTGATTCATCATGTGAAGATACAACTCATTCGTTGATTTTTCATGTACAAACACAAAGTTGTATTTGTCGTGAAACAATGAATAGAAATAGATATTGTTTTAATAATGGTCTTTTAATTATCAATGATAACGAGAATTTCACTACATGTTCGTAAGTATTAAAAAAATAGAGATAATACTTGTTTTTGGAAAACTCAAAATGAGTTCGAGAGTTTTTGATGAAATTCGATAGTCATCGCTTTGGATAGTATCTGTCGAGAGAATGGCTGCCTTTGGCATCGAAAAAGATTCGAAAATATTTCTGCTATAAAAAGCTGTAAGACAAGATAGAATGCTATAGGAATCTATACTGATGCTTATTATGCAGTAAATGGTTTGAGTTATATTTGAATTCATGAAGTTGTCTCAAACTTTGAATTTTCGTGTGTTATTCGATCAAGGCGTTAACATATTTGCACATTTCTAACTGAAAGAAAAATTTGCATTACGTCTAATTAATCTTGACTAAATCGAAACCAATGTCCTGTGACCGTTTTTGATACTAGGCATCCGACACGACAACTAACGAGACCTCAGCGTGTCAAGCTATTTTTACTTTTCAAGCTGCTAGTTTATATAAAAACGTAGAAGTGGAAAGCGATATTGTTTTACTAAAAGAATTCATTTTTAATGAAAATTCATCTACAGATAATAATGGTTCATATGACGAAGCAACTGAATATATGGAGAAGAAAACAAACTATCAGAAAAGTTCATATATATTTTGATAATAGAGAACGCATTCATGAATGTATCCAAAATTATGACGTTTGGTATCAACACTGCGTTTCATTCTGGCGTCATCAGCAACAAACAAATATATACTTAGAGAAACTGATCGAATTGTAGAAGCAGAAAGACACCAAGTGATTCATCTGCTTTTTTGTTGTTGTTTATGGGAAAAACTAAATAGTATACTTTTTCATATAAAATGAAAGTTTGAAAATCGTACTAAGACTGTGATAATATTTGATGGATGTCGATTAATCTCTGTCCTAGTCCATTTGCAAAAATTCGTACCCGTGCAAAATACTACTTCGAACGCTATTGCGTTGGATCACACTTTTTTTCCATTCTTGGAAAGACCGACGTTTTATTCTGACCTCTTCATGCCGCCACTACATTTAACTTCGATCGTTAGACGAAAAGCCATTACTGTAATCACTCTAGATTATACTAAAAGTTTTATTTCATTAAGAGTTATGTGTTTAAGAATAGTATTATTGAATATTTCTTTCTGCTCTTAGGTGTCTATTTCCATTCTTTGGTAATCAATGTGAATTGAATCAATGTACAAATTATTGTCAAAATAATGGCACTTGTTTAGTAAATGGAACCGATCTTATTTGCAAGTAAGTCTATTTGTCTTTTTAATAAAATTTTTATTACTTTTTATTATAGCTGTTCAAATGGTTTTACAGGTGAAAATTGTCAAAATAATATATGTCATTCAATAGATTGTCAAAATAAAGGTATATGTTATCTAGAAAATAGTAAACCAACTTGTCGGTAAGTTTGATTTTCTTTCAAAAGAAATTCTTATTATTTGATTTAGTTGTCCACGTGGTTTTACTGGTCGTTATTGTCATATAGGACAACGATATCAATGGGATTTTTGGTTTTTAATTCTTATTATTTGTGCTATATTAGCTATATTTGGTTATACTTTTCTTCGATATAATTCAAAATTATTTCGAATAAAATATTTATTTGCACATCGTCGTCTTCATGAACAAATTGGATTAGAAATTAATTCAATAAATGCAGTTTATTCTCATATATCAACAAGTGATAGAAATAGTCATGATCGACCATTAGAAGATGTTTTGTTCGATGAAAATGACATATCTGAATTAGGAATGTTGAATCCTCAGATAAATAATACAACAGATGAATTCATGGATGATCCATTTTATATTGATGAAAAACAACCAATATTTAGTCATGATCGTAATTTAAATACAAAATCAAATGTTCGTTCAACACATATAGGAAGTCTATAAGAATAAAACAAATTTAACCGGTGTTTATATTGTATTGACTTTTATTATATATCTAGTCTATTGTATTAAAAAGACAATTGTTTTAGATGCTAATGCATTTTGTATATTATATAAATGAAAAATCAAACAAATAAAAATACTAATTTATTACAGCAAAACCGTTTAAATGGCATTTTCATTCTCCTGCAAAATAATAACTGCTTAACAGCCAGGAATTCGTCCTATGCAGTGTTACATATATGTCAGACTTGAAAGTTGAACTCAGTTAAGCACAAGTTGAAATCTGAAAATTAAATTTCAACTTTCAACTTTTAAACGCATCTATCTTGATATGGGTTCCGCGGAGAGTCATTCATAGATTTCAAGCTGAGATTGTGATGTTAGTCGAGTTCGAGTAAGACTAGAACGTGATTGAAATGTTTGTAATGTTTTTATTATTCTAGAGAAAATGAAGAAAATACTGAGATATTACATATAGACGATTGGAACTTAGAGAGTAATTGCTCAATTGAATGCAATTTTTCAATTTGACACGATTGTTGAAATTACAACATTATCCTTCTTCAAATAAATACTCTGAGTCATGCTTTTTCCTTGGCATTTCCTCTTTGTAATCATGTTTTTCTGAATGCGTTTTCTCTCCCTCAAACACATGGCATTGGGGAGGGAGCACCCTTTATTTTTGACGTTTCATCTTTTTTTCTCGCTGAAATTGCACTTTTCTCAAGAAAAAGGTTCTAAAATGAAAAAAGAAAATTCTACAGTCTCTCACTTATAAAAATTATGTGTGCATCTTTTCAGGACTCAAAAAAATTTCCTTGTATTACTTCTCGTGTTCCCGCTCCCATTTTTCTTCTTCTTAAGATATCTGCTCTCCACACATATAATGTGCTCCTTAAGCCCGACGTTTTCGAATGCCGGATAATGCAGCATTGAGAGCTTGTGGTGTGTAAGTGGATTTAGTTATGTGTAGGTATAAATTTTTACTTCAACTTGCCTGACATCCACACTCCAAGAGGCTTAATCAAATTATGCAAAAGACAATGAATAATAAGAAAATTAACTGACGAATGCTAATGCTGCAGGTCTCGCAGTGGTAGTACTTTCCTGATTTATTCCTATAGGGCTATACGTGAACGGTCATAATTCATTCTTTTATTATAATGAATTTATTTTTCAAAATTTATCTAAAAATATCTATAGGATATCTTAAACAAAAAATAAAGATGATGTTCAAATAATAATTATTTCAACCATTCGTTTTTTTTTTGTTTTTTTTGTAACCGATGTAAGTTTTCAACATTTTCAAATTATTGAGTTTTCAAGATGATTAGCTGAACTTTATTAATCAGAGATCTATATCGTTCCTAAAAACGACTACTAGGCGAGTGCGGTGTGAAGGTCGGTAATGGTCGCGAGACATCGATGAAGTCGACCATCGCCCTAAAACCTTTTCGTTCAGTGGTTGCGTCCAATGGCAAGAAGAAATTTTTTCCTAATCTTTTTTTTATCTGTTGCGCTATTATATTTCTTGAAAATAGTGTTTAATTTCCGAACACTTGTGTAGGGACAACAATAGAGAATTGAAAACACCACGAATGAGGATTTAATTAGAAAATATGTAGATAGACATATAATGGATAGTACATGATGAATGAACCATTTTTCTTCTGTATTTTCGAGAATCTTAAAAAGCTTCTAGAAACATGATTTTTAAAGAAAAAAATAGAGAATTTTCCGCTTTACTAGAATATTACGTCCGTAGATAAAGTATTGCCTTCATATACAAACAGGCTAAACAGAAAAAAAGTATGAAAATAAACATTGTCCCTTTAATGCAGCAGAACTGATTATAATAGTTATATTTGAACACTTTTATTGACCGATATGTCGACACCAAACCTTTATCTTTGAATGAAAATGTTCTACAAGACTACCTGTGTTGCTCAAAGTGAATTTCCAATTTGAAAAAGTTAAATTCATAGAAAAACTTTGGTTGAAATAGTTAAATAATAGCTGTAATAAGGAAGAAAAGAGAAATCACATCATTGACTGACGAAAGGAAAAGATGCAATACGCGTTGAATATAATATTTGACGGAAACATCTGTTCGAAGAACTGTATCGAAATCTATATTGAACAATATATATCAGTCCAGAATACATTAAAAAATCGATGTCAAGCGAAATCTTATTTTCTACTAAATTCGTTTTCGTATTGGTAAACTTCAAAATAAACAAACTTCTCAATTCACTTTA
Organism: Rotaria sp. Silwood2; assembly: GCA_905329745.1. Lineage (NCBI taxonomy): Eukaryota > Metazoa > Rotifera > Eurotatoria > Philodinida > Philodinidae > Rotaria > Rotaria sp. Silwood2. The sequence continues at coordinate 95,067 of CAJNSZ010000044.1, forward strand.
TCTACCTATAAAACGCATATTGTGTTCGCAGATGTATCTAATTAGAAAAATATTTTAATTAAACGAGTTTGACCAATAGAAACAAGCTTGAAAAATGTTACAGAATGTACTACTGATTTTGTATCACTTCTGGTTTCGCTTTTATTTGCATATGAACAGGCAATGTTTATAGAAAAAAAATGACTCATTCTTTATGAACCACCCGTTTTACATATATACGGTGCTAATTTCCATTTTAACTTTTTTTTCACTTAAATTTGCACAATCCTAAGCTGAAGATGAACATAAGTATTATGTTCGTCACAACTAAATTCACTAAGTTTTGAGTTAGGATCATTTGTTACCAAGATACCTTTTAATCAACTTTTGTTAAGATTTTATTCATAAATTTAACAAATAAGTATAAAAATGAGGTAATGAAACTAAAACTATCTTATAAAAATTGAGTCTATCAACGATTAGATCCCTTCTCTTAGCGTTGCAATGTTTGACGCAAATTCCTTTTTAGAAAACTCATAGCAACAGGGTTTAACAGCTGCTGTAATTAAAACATGGCCGTCAAAAAACGAGCCATATTTGACATTACGACATGAACGATCCGCGCAAACGTCGCGGTCTCCTCCGTCATGTGCACGGGCATTGTGTATCTATAATCACAGCATTGGTACGCTTTAATTCTAATTAATCGTAATTGCTCCCTAGATATTTATGCAAATTTGATTCTGAATATTATCAAAATGAATTTCACTTTTCATGATTTTTATTAAAAATTTTCCTCGCTGTTTTCCTGATTTTTTGAAATATGCCGCTGCAATTCCTGTGATACTTGGTTTTCCTTACAATGTTTATTAGCTGTAATTTCTTTTCTCAACATGATATATACAATGATAATTTTTAAAGAAGCATTTAAACTTTTTCTTACGTCAAACTTATTTACCATTATATATTTGTGTATCTATGAAGAATTTTTTATCAAAGATAAGCCAAATGTTTATTATACATTAATCATTGGTATTGGTATATTTTTCTTTTCATTTTTTGTATTAATCAAAATATTTATTACATTATTCAATATCCTACATTATCAAAAAAAGAAAGACATTTTAATAAGTCAATGATTACTTCATATCTCATGAGAGATGTTCATTATGATAAAATAAGAGTTGATAAATACGTAAAAACTCTTTCATTTGATTTTTTGTTTAGATTTGCTGTTCGTGGTATTGATAGATCAATAATCTCTATCTTTTATTCTATGTATCCGAATATTTAATACTGAAGTCTAAATATTATAAAATATGTTTTGAATAGTCTGACGGAAACAATATTCGTATTTATTGCCGTTTTTGTCTTAGTGTCAATAAATGCAATAATGTTTTGTAATCTCAATTCAATTTCATTATCTTTCTTTTTCGATACAATAAAACATAAGACTTCTATTAAAAGTTAAATATACTTTCAATTCATTTTGAGGCCATTAATATGCACTATTTGAAAACAATAAAGTATCCACGGCTTGCTTGTTACTCTTAAATGATTTTATGTAAAAAAAAAAAACAAATCTTTTTCCTACTGATATATGACTTGGTGATGTATTATGAGTTTTGCTAATTTTTAACATTACAAAGACCAATGATGAAAGATACATGTGAATTTCAATCGTTATGTAAGATAAAAATAAAGAATCTTGAGGTGTTCTCTGCATAGTAAGAAAAGCATAGAACAATAAACCGTTCAAACGTGTTTATTAACCTCATAAATCCTCAAACAGTTTATTACGTATAATAAATCCTTGAAAGATATATGACAGTAAGCCAAAAATAACAGGACCAATGATTCAGTTTTAACTTTCACACGCTAATGCACGTAAAACTTTAGTTTTCAGTGTCTCAAATGCGATCTCACGCGAGTAGAATTGATTGGTTTTGTCTAGTTTAAGGTTCCATGGAGAAGAACGCTTTATACCATTAAAATCAGGTCATCGAGCTCTACAAACTGGTATAAATCCGATTCAAAACGGCTTGTCAAACTTCAATACCTTTCCCTGTAAAAACATTCTCGCATGCAGGGATGATGATTACTCGTGCTCAAATGGCTCACCTATCTATTTCTAAAGACTTCATCGAATATAAGTGACTGTGGGAGTGCAAGCCTTTATATGCTTAAGAATTGAGCAATATCAATCAGTTTTTATGTCATTATACTCACTTCCACTTTGAAATACGGTAGAAAATAGTGAATGTATATCGAACGTTTCACGATTGACTTATTCGATGTGTTACGTTGTTATCTAAGAATGTTTTGCGGTCACCGTATTTTCATGGCCACCGTAAACAGCAGTAGTTTGCATCAAAAATTTAGGACGATCATTATTTGTCGTAAAGCATCGGTAATCAACTGCCGGTTTTTTTCCGTAATTGACTGCTATATGGTCGTTCACGGCCGAGCATGATTGATCTGGGACAATGAGTCTTTCGTTTGAAAAATATTCAACCCAAAGAGCATACATTAATTGAGATATGAGGAAAACACTAAGACACCTATTTATTTTGTTCAAACCGTACATTTATCTACTATGGATTTGTTTATATTTTGTCACATTTGCTTCGACTTTCTTTATCAAAAATTAATAGATACCAGCAACACATCTGCATTGCTAGAGGTCAGAGATGAGTTACTCCAGCTTAAAAAAACTTCATTCCTCTTTCCGAAACCTCACTTCAACTCTACCTTTAGGTTTTCTTTGAGACTTCTGCCACAATGATGACTGTAAAAAGTCGCAATGGACTTGGTCTTATCTTAAGAAGTTTAACCGTTTTGCAACGGCTTCTTCAATCACTGTTTCACTCCTGGTTTATTTCATTTTCAACGAAGTTGAGTAGACAACAACTAATAAAGCAAGATACATCAATTTACAGTAACACACACACGACAACAAGAACATCANTGGCTTGAAATCTACTACACTTCATATGGGCGGACCAGCATAAGCTAAAATTTCAATAATCAGGCAGCAGTCTAGACGGGCAACTCTATAACAATTTCGTAAGACTTTCTTTGTAATAATGCTATTTTCGACTTAAAAAGGGAAACAGTTAAAATTGATGAAGTAGTGATTGAAACAAGAACAGAAATTTGAAAAATTGATTGTGCTCGTATTGATGCTTATGGATTTGGTTTAATGATGATCGACAGCAGTGATGATAATATGAAGACAAGAAAAGCAAGCTTCAACGACATAAGAATTGACGATGAAATTAAATGACATAGAAATTATTTTTATGTTCAAGTGAAAATTAATGCTAATAAAAAAAACTATTCATGATCGTGATTGGTACAAGATAACTCATATGTTCGGCTTCCCTGAGTTACCTAAATAAGTTCCCAAGAGATCATAACAATCTTCTTTAATCTATTTTGCGCATGTGATTTCTTTTACAAATAAATTCGGAGAAATTTCTATGTGAACAATAGAAACTGAAATACGGGTAAAACATTTAAAAAAATTATAACTCAATCTTGCTTAAGATCTGATCATTGTATTTTGTGGATTTTTAAATGTCTTGTGTTTTTGTACATAGTTCATGTATGGTTAAATAAATATTGCTCGAACTTTCACGACTTTTACCACTAAGTTAAAAACGGAAATACATTGCTGAAAACAGCAATACACATGATAAATCATTCATTCTTCCATAAACTTTTACGATTGCTTGACAGTTCATCTCTGTTAACAAGGTACCTAATACAAAGTCTCACGTTGATTGAACCAAATACTTATTTTATCAGAGTAGTATTTGAACAAGAGATATTTTCTTTAGGTATTATTGCTGTGTGCTGGATAACCTGCACAATCAAAATAATAGTAGGAAAATGAAGTCGAAACCTATTATCTCTACAATAAAAATGCATTTAAATAGGTGTCAAGTGCAAAGTCCATTCTTTGTGCTCTTCTTGTGTAGACATTCAGGATCGTTCGAATCGGGGAATAATTCTACATGACAGATCCCACTCGCTGTGAATTGCGAATTGCAAAAAGCAGTTTCAATTTTTTTGCCAGATTCGGCAATGAGAAACAAATAATGAAAGGCAAAGCAATGGCGATTCCATATGCCCAGTAAGTGAAAACATTCGCATAGAAATCATACGAAAATGGCATGGGTAGTCCCATAGCCTGTGCAATAGGATATAGTGAAAATGGCGTACTAAAGACTAAATAGACGATGGAAATGCTGAGTAGCTGTATGATCATTTTACGATACTTTTGCCATTCGATTGATTGACGTAGTCGGTTTCGAGTTTGTATAACTCGTACGATCAGTACAATAGTGAAAAGAGAAATTAGTATCGTTGGAACAACTTGATGGACAATAAGTTCAATAGAGTACAGGTTAGGTGTAGGTAGATTCATATAACAAATAAAACCACACATAATCAATGAAAAATCGAATATGTTGACACAAGGATATAGGAAATCAACAGCAAAATAGTATGATAATATATAAAGACAGATAACAGCTATTGGTAGATAGTGAAAAAGAATTCGACTTCGTTCTGTATTAAATAAATTCGAATGAAAAATAAGTAAATGTCGTTGAAATGCTGTCCAAGCCATGAGAAATAGGCTTAAATAATACGTAACTGAGTCGATGAATGTCCAAATGATACAGTTTGCATAGGTTGATGGACGAAAAATTCCTGTATACAAATATTGAAGAATTAACGATAAGTCATAAGTTAATTGAATGAAATTGATTATAAGTATAATAAAAATGGTATGAAAACTAAGTGTTTTCTTGAAATCTTTTGGAGAAGAAAGAAAATAGTAACCAACAATTAAGTAAGCAATAAATGATAATATTTGGCATGTTTATAAAACTCCAAAAGTAACTTTTTGTATGTAGGTTCGACTGTTCGGTGTTTCTATCACAGACAAAATGCTGGTCATATTTGTTTCCATTATTTAACGTGCAATAAGTAAATAATTTATTTTACTTAATTTTACTTGATGAAAAAACTGACGTTCACTATTTTTTCTTCTGTTAAAATGAGCCGTCTTCAGCGTATCTGCATAGAAAAAAAAGTAGAAGTGTCTTTTTTTTCTACTTTGAAAACAACTGTAGTAGTTTTGATTATGTGATGAATATTTCAAAGATAAGAAAATTATTTGCGTAACACAGGCAAATTACGCTTGATATGCTTTTTTAAATGTATAATTTATATAGCATTCACATCTTTGAACTTTTTCATGATAATGAATTGAAGTATATGCTGCGCAGAATTCCACATGAATAGTTTATGTCAAATGTGTCACAATGATTGTCACGTTTAGTTGCAAAAATGGAAATGCATGAATTAATAACTGTTATTATTGTCTTTAAGTAAACTATGCAATTACAGTCTTCATTATCATTGAAAAGGTTCAATGAGATCTATCAGCCAAAAATAAAACAGGCTCTCTATCTAAAACAAGTTGTAGTCATCTGACTCCATGGCTTAACATACGACAGCAAAATAAAATGAATGTTTTGATTATTTCATATTTTTTTAAGATACAATTATATTTTCTACTTACGAGCAGTATAGTCTTCTCGACTGGCAGAGCAGCCGCATCAACTGGTTATTGAAAAATTTTTTTCTCCAATATTTTACTCATATTTTGTTGCTCTATAATATGTTTTGAATACTTTTCAGCATATGATGTACATTGTTTTTTGAAAATTTCTAATGATAGAGTTTAACAGCTGGTATGAATCAGACACAGCCGTCTCAGCAAGGGTAGTGCACATCTCTGCTCAACAAACATTTTTCATTGATTACTTCTACATATTATTTCTCGATCATTAACGTTCATTTATAGAAACGATTCGAGCGGAACTAAATTATGTCAAGATGATTAGAGAGAGCAAGATATGATTGTCTTGTGCTCAAGAAATACCAGTCAACGATAAGAATATGATGAAATTGATTTGAACTTCAAAGTAGTCATTATTCCATGTCTCATGAAAAATTAGATTCGAACTAAGTATCCCAGAATATGTTTCAAAATATGACAAATATGACAGATTTTTCTTTTAATTGATGATCGCAATAGTTTATGTCTACCTAATTTTTAATCATATTTCTTTAAAGGTTTGACATTATAAAACTAAAGCTGTTTCTTTGTAAATCAAAATAATTTTCTATTCATGAATTTTATTCAAGCTTTATAAAATAAGCTGATGTTTATCCCTGTAATTATCAATACTATAATAGTTGAGCTTGAAAAGAAAAGCCACATTAAAAAAACCTATTATTTCTCGTTTAATGATTTTCTTAATTCGTATTATAATTGAATATTTCACTTTCGTAATGGTACCGCTGTATCACAAGATTTTTCCAAAAACGAGCCAATTCCAATGTCTGATCTGCCCAATCTAACATATCTTTCAACTGCACTTTCCCATTATTCATAGCATTCGGTGTTGACAATGACACTGAGCTTTTATTCGTCAATAAAAGTTCATGATGATTTGTAATACTTAAGTATTCATTGGTCCAACGCCCTTTCCATGTTCGCATCCAATATTTTCCAATAGATGCATTGGCCCATGATGGATGTGCAGCTGTAATTTTATAATCGAGATTGATTAAATCAACTAATTCAAAGGGATCATATACAAGATGATATAGATGCACGTCATCATTTGCAATATCATAGGTAAGTTTTTTTGGATATTGTTTAACAATGATATAAGAATTACCAGGATTTGCCAAATGAAATGTGTATCGAACAGGTTGTTTCTCAAGTGGCATTCGTAGGATTGATGTTCCTTCATATCGAGATAATATCGATTGTAGATGATGAGTTGGTACAGATAATAGTTGATTCGCCATTCGCTGAGTAGGCGTTATCGACGACAACAATATATCCATAATAGTCGGCAAAATATCCATATTGGTAAATTGACCATGGAGCTGTTTAGCTTCAAGATGTGGATTGTACAGCATTAAAGGAACTGAAAATGCACATTCCAAAGGAGTACCTAGTAATCCGAGCATTTCTCTCCCATAATCATTGAAGACATAGCCGTGATCACTTGTTATAACGAAAAGTGTTTCATTGTACAATTTACGTAATTTGAAACCATCAATAATTTCTTTCAATAAGTCATCTGTTGCACGCAAGGCATTCAGATATTTGTTTATGGTGAATCATCTATGTAAAAACTATATTCATCCATTGGTGAATCAGTTGGTATTGGAAAAGGCTCATGTGTTCCAGTAACTAATAAGCTCATCATCAAATGTTTTGTTTGTTTTTCTGCCAAATTATTATCAATCCATTTCCACATTAGAGGTAAGATATATGAATCAGCAGGGCCAAACATCCCAAGATCGGGAACATATCCTACCTCTTCATAAATATCAAAACCGTTAATTGTGGTATCAAATTTAAGCTTGTTAAATAAATCTTTCTGATGATCGAAATCATCACGAGCTGCTGTAAAGAAGGCTGAACGAAAGGCTGATTGATTGTTTTTCGTTCGAAAAGTTTCACGAAGTAGTTCAGGTAAACATTTTTCATATAAGAATTTGCTTCTTTGAGAAAATTAACATTCAAAGGATAGATACCACAAAAAATACTGACAAGACTTTTTAATGTATACGATGATGTGACTGATGCCACTGTATGAACAGAATTCGTCCAAAGTGAATTGAGAAGTGGTGTCACCTTAGCAGCAGTCGCATAGGATGCAAAAGTAGATTTTATAGCATCGGCCAGACTTTTGTTTAATGGTAAAGCATCGGCACGAATTGATTCTAGAACAATGACGAAGACATGTTTAATAGGCTTTTTCAAAGTAACCAAATGACGAGAAATATTAACGGCTGGTGCACGAATCATTTGTATTATACTATGAAGCGCAGTTTCGTTTATATGAAACGGTATTAATGGTTTTGTTTTCCAATAATGCGAAATCATTTTAGGAAAATATATCAATACCATGTTTGACGATAGATTTGTATATGGTTCTGGTAGATGAAAGAAGAACACAATTAGCATATACGTAAGAATAAGATATGAAGCGAATATTTTCATAATCTTGAAGTGTCCAAACCGTAAAGCTTTATGCGACTGAATGTAACGAAACACGATGAACCAAAATATAGTANCCCCCCCCCCACCCCCCCCCCCCCCCCCACCCCCACCCACACCCACACCCACACCCACCCACCCCCACACGCACCCACACCCTTGACTATTTTTATATCACGATGAGTTTTCTTTTCTGAATGTAAATATTCAAGAGCTTGGTGAACTTGATATACAGCAATTCCTATATGTTTTTCATTAAATGTACCATCTTTCATAAGATCTAATGGTAAAGCATCACTGAGATATTCCATAATAATGCATTATTTAGTTTTCTTGTTAAAAAGAAATAACAAAAATAAATTCATTGAAGTTTTTGAAAAATTTAAAATTAATTTAAAATAAGAATCAAAATATTCTGTTAGATACAATGAATTACGTTGAGAAAGTAGTTGAATATCTTCAATTCTGATTTTGCAAAATCAATTATTTTTATTGCGACAATATTTGACTATTTTCTATTAAACACTTTTATATACTTCCTATATTGTAATAAAAAGAAATAAAATAATAATAAAACAAAATGTTGAAAAATATCTTCAGAATCAACTTAACCCTAAATGAAATTTATTTGAAAATATTTTATTCAGTCCTGCAGACCTCCTGATATTTTTCATTGAGTTATTTTTGAAACGAAAATAATTCAACTCAAAAACAATTATTATTCGATTTTTGTTTCTTCTTTTAAGTTCCATTGTATCGTTTAGAAGAAATTAACAAGTAGTACGTACCCTCACCCGAAAAAAGTCATCAAAATCGAGTTTTTACAGCCTCAAATTGATTGGATAAATTTCTATCAGAAATTCAAGCTAATTTTTTTAGTTCGGAATCTCGCTGGCCGTTTCGAACCCAGGCCTAGATCACGAGATATTCACAAAACTAGCGCCACCTACATGATAGTTTCACGAATATCCCGTGATCTAGATTTGGGCTCGAAACAGCCAGCGATATTCCGAACTAAAAAAATTAGCTTGAATTTCTGGTAGAAATTTATCCAATCAATTTGAGGCTGTAAAAACTCGACTATGATGACTTTTTTCGAGGTGAGGGTACGCACTATTCATTTTAATGACTTAGCACAAATTTTTATCTGACAATGATTACTATTGGTTGAATCGTTAAGCCAAGCAAATTTCTTAATTTCTGTTGCGAAATTTCATCTTTTTTTAATAAAGAAGAAGAATGAGTCAGTAATGTGCCAAGATAGATGAATTACTCAAGTGTATTTCGCAATCAGCAGAACATAAATAGAGAACATTGAACCAGTTGCGATATGTGTTTTCCGTCAAAAATAAAGATCGATTTACCAGGTATAGTGTACTTCGCCCTTGACATAAATTCTGTTATAAGAAAATATTAGATATGAAGATTATTTGAAATAAATATTTTTTTTGTCGTTCATATATAAAGAAAAAAAAACTCGAAGCATCTTCTTGTTCGTTTATTTAATATTCATCCGACTCATCATTCTAGTTGTACCGGTGCATATTTTATCAATCTTAAAAATTTTTATCGTTTCACAAAATCAAATTTATTTATGGCATCAAATAATCGAACATGTTTTGTATTTGATAAAGATGATTCAACTAAAATTCTTATTCAAATTGTTTATGAAATTCCTTCAACAAATATCTCTCGTCAGTTTAATTTATTACGTTCTATCGATGAATCTGTTTCTCAAACAATTCATCGTTTAACAACTAATATTGAACGTGCTATAATCAAAGAAAGTAAATTAAATAAACGTCATCGAAAAGAACAGACTGAAGTAACATCAAATGCTGTAAAACAAGTAAGTGTTGTAGAATTATTTGATAATAATAATCAAACGATTGATGAAAATGAAACAAATAAACAAGCATGGCTTAATTGTCGAAGATTATCAATTAATGGACAATCTTATAATGTTGAATACAATGCGCCAGGTTTTTTTTCTTTCCTTTCTTTATAATCAGAGGTGAAAATTATATTATTTTTGCTTAGCTGTTATTAAATTTCGTTTTCCTGAAAATATTCTAACAAATACAATAACAACAGCATTTGTAGAAATTGACTATGGTCAATATGAATATTCATTATTTGATTGGTATGTTACAGATGATATTAAAACAGAAAATGATCATACTCAATGGACACATGTACATCATGGATCATTTTGTATATTTCATGATGAACATGTTAATAAATTTGTACGTCTTGTTTGCTTACCCCGAAATGATGCATTAAGAGAAGGTATGCAAGCTGAAAATATATCAAACACACGAATTATTCCATGTCCATTTGATTTACCAATGAATATAAGACATGAATTAACAAAAGAATATTTACCAATTGATTCAAATAGGTAAATTTTAACTATTTTTTGTTCCATTAAAATAATTCCTTTTTGTTGTTTTTCTTTTTTTGTAGTGTTCGTTTAGTATCATATAATATATTAGCAAATGGATATGCATCATCAGCTTATGCTGCTGAAACAATTTATTCATATTGTCCACCAGATTATCTTGAACATGATTATAGAAAAGCTCTTCTTTTAAAAGAAATATTAGGATATCATGCTGATATTATTTCATTACAAGAATGTGATGCATCATTTTATCAACGAGAACTTTCATTGGTATTGAAGCAACATGGTTATTTAGGTGATATGAAAATAAAAAGTGATTCAGTAAGAGAAGGTGCAGCAATTTTTTACAGAACAGAACGATTTACGTAAGATTAATTTTGTTTTCTATTCATATATATTGAAATCTATTTATATTTATAGTGCTATTGGTAGCCATAATATTAAAATAGGTGAATATTTACGGGATTCAGAACATTTGGAATATATTCGTCGTCGATGCTCATTAGTGTCAGAAATCAATACTCATTTATTAGAAAGAAATACTGCATTACAAGTAAGATTATTTTACTTTTTTTTCTTAAGAAATATCTACCAAAGCGTGTACATTTTCTATCTTTTGATCTTTAGAATCATATAAATAATTTAGATTAGTTGATATTTAATCATAGATAATATCCAAATTTTAATAGATCATTCATAAAGGTTCTAAGAAAAAAACTTGCCTTTTTAACCCTACTCTTGACTGCACAGTAGGAACAGTCTTCTTGCTCAAATACATTTCTGATTTTTTTATCAAATAAATATCTCAAGTATAGAAATGCAAATATAATTAAAATTTGACCTATTTCAAAGTTTTGTCTATTTTAAATAAATTCGATTTTTACCTTTTTCTTCATGATAATAAATTAACCACTTGTAATAGTTCATTTTGATCGAAGTTTTTATTAATTAGCAGATTCAGTGACAAACATTGCTAACAAACATTTCAGTACGGTATATCAAACTAGAGCAAACTTTGAACTTATTTAGAGTCTTTTGTCAGGACGTCAGTTACTTCAACTAGGGATGCAACAGTGACGATAACCGTACCAACGATTAACAGTTTTCACCGGTTACTGGAGTTCTATGTGCTGAATCCGTGACCCCAATTTACTTTCGTCAACCTTAATAAAATATCATTATTTTCTCAAAAAACTCTTTTTTTCATGAGACACCGATGATTGATCGTCACTACTGCATTCCTAACTTCGACATTGCAAACTATCAAGTATTTGGAGTATTTTCAAGCTAAAATCAATATCTATAAGTTGTTGTTATTCGAACAGAATGTTGAAATTTAACTTTCATTAATTTTTTATGATTATTACAATAGAAATACTATTAAAACTAGTGAACAAGTGTGATTGCATGACACTAAAACTTGTTTTAATAGTATTTCTATTAAAACGGACCTGACAAGCATTTATCCCTTCTTAGATGTTTCAAAAAAATATTGTTTAAATCTTGAGTGGAATGGCATCAGTTTAAATTTTGCTCATTAAAAGTCAAAATTAAAATTGCATATTCATATATCTTAATTGAATTTTACGGATTATGTAACAGATGTTATAAGATAAGATCTTCATCCCCACTGGAATTACATAAAATTCAAAAGTTTCTCGATCATCTCGTCTGTATCTCTCTATGATCAAAAGTCAACTTTGGTTTTTTTATCGAAAAGCTAAATTTTCTAAAAAAAGAAAAAAATATCAAAACAATAAATTAAGTTTAATATAAGTGGTTCTCAAAACTCTGATAAGGTTTATATGAATATCTATTCATATTCAATTGATTAATTCAGTTCAAAATATTCTTTAATACAAATTGAACTTTAAAATTTCATCAAAAATTACGTGAAACAAGTCACAGTATGTAGCAGTGTCCTACATGGGTCAATTTTTCGTGACTCGATCCGAGTCGCACACTGGTATGTAGATGGTGTTTATGAAGGAAAGGTATCATAAAAAGTGTACATCTTTCATCGAATGATGAGTAAGCGACTTATTTGATTTCAAAAATAAGTCAAATTTTTCGAATTTTCTCGGTATTTACAACTCAGTACCCTTAGCCTCACGGCAAGATCAAAACTTTTATCTGATTCATGATTCGAATAGGGACTGTGTTATCTTTAAGATTTTTCAGATAGAAAATGAAACATTTGTATACAGAAATGAACATGGGTTGAGGTTCTTTGGGAACCCCTTTGAGAATATACGATGTTGATCGCATGATCAAAAGTACTTTTGTAAAAGTACAAAAAATCAGGTTACATTTTTACTTTACTGAAAAGTCCAATTTAAGTTTTTACATATCAATCGCCCAGCTGAAATTTTTATCACAAGAAATGATTATAACTTAGTTGAAAATACCGTGTTTTCCTATTCTAAAAAAATAGTGATGTTTCGATCTTTTTCGTTTATTTTTCAAATGAGATTATACTCCCGAAATTTCATTTATGTTCGAATTCGAATTAAACAATTTATATTAATTATCAGGGATGGACCGACTGTGTGTACAAATCTTTTTCTGTGATACTAATGCAAGCAAATTTAAGGTTAAAATTAGATTAAAGTCGATTGAAAATGAACTAAAGTCATACGCTTTTAACTGTTTTTCAATCAAAAATATCCAAAACAATTCACAATTTGTTTTTTTATTACGATTACTCTGGATTAATTATAATCACTTTTTTTTCATTAAGTTTTAAACAAAATAACTAATGAAATTGTAATTTTTCCGTTACTTTCAAGTGAAATCGATTAAAAAAGTCTCATTATAATATGTTTCCGATCAAGTTTAAATCAATTTCAATCTTGTTTTAGCTTTTATATTTCTATATGGGTTGTGCTTGTTTAAAATATCGCAGTGTTTCTAAGTATTTTTGGTGTGTAGATAGAGTACAGTTCGATTGTGATTATCATATGAACGAAACATGAAAAGTGCTAACAGAGGCGTAAGAGAGAAGAAGTCCATGAGCAAAAGAGAAATATACAAAAAACTATGAGTTATTCAAATTAGAAGAAGCTTTCAAGTTTCTTCTGACTGATTTTCTCTATTTATGATGCAAGAAAATCTTTCAATGAAAAAGTACTCAGAACAGACTCGATTGCATCTCCATTTATTCGAAGAAAGAAAAAATTCAAAAAAAGTTCTCAACGCCAAAGGTATTCATTCTGACATCTATTTATCTTAATTACGAAACTTCTTAAAAGTATTTATAACCGCGACGAGTACCTAATATACGAAGCTCTTCAGGTGTGGATGCTTCGTTCAAGCTAAAAATCAGAGAATTCTCAAATCAACAATGAGTTTATATTCATTACCAGTTGTGAAGCAAAAAAAAATTGAATTTTATTGTATATGATTTTAAAAAACGATTATTTACTTCTATGTATTTGAAAACAATTTGCCGAATCCTCAGAGTTTATGTTTTTCAAGTTTTTATGAATAATAAGAATAATGAAAATTTTCGATTGTTGGGGAGAATGTTCCATCTTCGACACCTGCCCGGTCGGACCATCCCTGCTAATTACCAAAGATTTTAAAAAGTGGAAATGACTTGAATCATTTTTTAGTTAGAATTAAAATGTATAAAGCGTCGTTCCAAAGTTGTTCTCATGATATTTTCTGTTGTCTTCCGATTAATATTAAAGAGTATTATCGAGAGATGTAGTCGGTGGATTGGTCGTTGTCGATTCATTTTATGTATTTTTGCTAGTTTATTATTATATAAACTAATTCAAAACTAGAATTGATTTTTCGTAGCACGTCATTGAGAAAAAGAGTTTGTAACTCTATAAATATATTCTTTAGATTTTAGCATTAGAACGACGAAGAGAATCAAATGAAGTTTTTCTAGTATGCAATACACATTTATATTTTCGTCCTCATGCTGATCTTATTCGATGTTTACAAACTATGATTGCTTTTGAACGTATCAAAGAGATAAAACAACTTTATGAACAACAAGTAATTATTTTATTTCTTTGTATAATTAAAAATATTCAATGTATGAAAATAGAATAAGAATGTTTCAATAATATGGAGTGGAGATTTCAATGCTAATGTGACATCTTTAGCATTTCATCTTCTTTTTACTGGTGTTTTATTAACCGATACGAATCATCGGTCATACAATGAAGGTATTTTTAAAAACATCTTATATATAAACAATTCTTATGTTTTATTTAAGATTATGCTAAAATAATAAAAGATTTTGATTATAAAACACCAATTGAATTAAGTACCTATTCGAATTATGCATATACAATTTATTCGTTACAATTTCATGATGTTATTGATCATATATTTTATGATTCGAAAAAATTTCAATTTCAACGTTCTATACCAATGCCAACTCATGAACAAGTTACGGAATTTACTGCTTTACCATCATGTAAAATTCCAAGTGATCATTTAGCTATTGTTATTGAACTTGAAATTGTTAAATCGTATTAGAACTTTTTCATTTAAATAAACTTTATTGTTTTCTTTAAACCAAAACACGCTTCCTTTCTAAACCTAAATAGTTACTACAGATTCTAGTCGTGACACAATAATAGATATTTTGACTTTCAAAAAACTTTCCGCATCTCCCAATCTCTTTTTAATTTCAAAACTTTTCGAAAGAGAGTGTGAGTGTAAATCAACAAGAGATACACCCATACCCACACTCCACCGCCAACAACAAAAATTAAAAACGAATTCATGTATAGCACACTGAAAAGAGGCATCTCAATGAGTCATTTGTTTTCTGTTATTTTGCATCGTCCTTCGATCTGAAAATGTCTGCAATAACCAATAAATTAATCAGACTTTTGTGATTAATTGAATTACTATTTTGATTGGAACTTGGATTGTTTTCCTCAAATTAACTTGAGTCATTCATCGATTCTAAAACAATAATATCATGATTTTTTCCTTGAATTCGAAAACGAGAGTAGGAGAGAATAACCCAAGGGGGAAACGGCGGATTTTGGATTTTTCGGATTTTTTGGGATTGTTTGGGATTTTTCGGATTTTGATAATCCCAAAATCCAACACCAATATCCTGTTGAAGATACAGAAATTTCGAGCTGAAACTTTGTCCATATGTAGGCTTCGTGGTTCTTAAAATATTCTAGAAGTTTCAGCGCCAACGGATGTTATCTTCTGGAGATAATGCGATCGCAAGAAATACTCATATTTCACATCTTGGTCAGAAAATCCACTTTTATTGGACGTTGNTTACTGCTATAAGAAAAAATTAAAAAAAAAAAGAATTATGTTGCAAATAAGCATATGTGTATTATATCTTCTACTTAGTGACGTAGCCAGGATTTTTTAAGTAGGTGGCAATTTACCAGCTAAATTATTTTGAGTAGGTGGCAGCGATGCGTAATTGTAAAATCTAGTGGGCAATAATTTTCTAAAAACTTATTCACATTACAGAAGCCGTTATTTATTGAAGAGAAATTAGTCATTCTACATTAACAGATATAAGTATACACAGGTATTTACATTTTTTTGACAGTAGGGAATTGTCCGCATTTTAAAAACATTAGGTGGCAATTGCCAAATTGCTGCCCTACTGGCTACGCCACTGCTTCTACTATTGTCAATCATCACTGTCAATATTTCACAAAAATCGCTTAAGAGCCATTTCACTTAAGCCACGACCTATGGTGCTCAATCGATTTTTCTGAATTTCGATGTCAATTACATATGCTAAAATTACATCGATTAGTGAATTTTTTTACCACCAACCGCATCTCGATAGCTCAAATCGTCATTGAGATATTCAGTTTTTATTATGACATCCTTTTCCTTCAACTAACAATGTCGATTCCATCCCTATCCACTGAGAAGCATGCCATTTCTCATTAACGGGATGCAGAATCATGAAAATTTCAGAATAGATACATATTGAGTTGCCCTACAAAATAAAACTAATTCCAACGGTAGATGTCGCTCTATGACTGGGTTATAGGTGTCACTAGTAGTGACAATTCGTTCGTCTATATATGTTGCATAATTGGCTACCCAAGGCTAAAACGTTTACAGTAGGTACTCGGGCTATGGTGCTATATAATGATGAAAAGAAAACTTTGGGCAATCAACCACAACTGAATATATAGAACTTTTACGAAAATTTCCTGCATTTTCTGCTGGTTTTTACAGATTTTCTTCGTATTTTTGTACCAAAAACTAAAAACGAACGTCATATTCGAAATCAGCATAACAACCTGAGTCAAATGATATACAATTTGTAAAAAAAAAATTTATCAAAAAGTTACTCCTACTTCCCCTCAGCTCCTTTCAATCAAATTTTTGCCTGTAGTCCCCTTCAGATGAGTTTTTGGTCAAAAATTTGTTTTTACGAAATACATATGACTAGACTCAGTTCTTGATGCTGATTCCGAATATGGCATTCTTTTCGAGTTTTTGTTAAAAAAATACGACAAAAATGTGCCAAAACCAGCTGAAAATTCAGTTAATTTTCATAAAAACTCGGCATCTCGGATTGTGTTTGATTTTCCAAATTTTTCTTTGCATCATTATATAGTTTCACAGTCCTAATACCTATTCTAAAAGTTTCAGTCTTAAGGAGCTGGTTATGCAATAGATGTTGCGTGGTGAATTTTGACTAGTAGCGACCTCTATAACCTGACTATAGGACGATACCTAGAGCTCAGAGTTGTTATATTTTATAGGGCAACTCAATATGTTTATATCCCGAAATTTTCATTATTCTATATCACGTCAATCGAAAATGGCACGTTTCTCAGTCAACAATAGTGAAATTGGGACCGCCATTTAAAGGAAAAGGACCTCAGAATAAAAACTGAGTATCTCAGTGACAATATTGAGCTATCGAGGTGCGGTTGGTGGCAAAAAACTCAATAATTAACGTACTTTTGAAATATGTATGTGAAATCCTAATTTGAAAAAAATCGACTGAGCAGCCTCCATAGCAAAAGGTCATGACTTAAGTGAAATGGCTGTTAAAAGAAAAAAAACAGAATCACATGTATCGTTCATCATATACGCATGCCAATAAAAATATGATAGAAGTCATCGAAATAAGTTTCATACTTCTTGTTGATAAAGTTTCCATCGTAAATGTTTTATGTTTTTCAAGAATGATTTCGGAAAATTGTCAAAATTTCATATAATTGAATGATCCGTCACATGGAATAGATTCTCTTTTTGAAGTTTTTCTTCACAAGAATAAAGTGAATGATGTTTTTTTAAACAGTAACGAGTTGATTGAAAAATATCGCGATCACTTTGCTTTGCCTGGATTCAGTATCATTCTTTATTTTTAAGTTTGTCATTGGTTTGTTCTTGTTGAATCAATCAACAGTGATTACATAATTAATATAGTCAGACAGCGAAATTCTGAAAGATTTTTATGTTTTTGCTAGTATTTTCAAAGGTTCTTTTGAGAAACAATATCGAATTGAATTTTCTTGGAAACTTCGAAATCTCAAACAAGAAGCTCTAAAATATCTTTCTGTTTAGAAGGACAGGCTATTGAATTTCTTTTTATCAAAATTATTTCTTTTTTCCTCAAATAATTGAGGCGACATGTTTATGCATACATGTACCCACATCAAGAGAAGATAAAAAAAACTACATTTGGTTGTTGGATGGTGAAAAAGCGAATGATAACCATGAAAAAGAATCAACGTACCATCGTGGAAGTGAGAGATATTGAAAACTTTTTACAAGAAAACGAATAATATCTAACAAAAATTATCTAATATATGCATGCTAGTGAATTCGTTGAACAGTGAGTTTGATCGTTTCTAATTTTTATTTTCATCAGCTGCTTTGAAACCCTTCAATTAACCGATATCGCAATTAAAAATGCTATGAGACATTTTTGACTACTTCCATCAGTTAGTCTTTTGAATTCATGTCATTCAAAGATTCATACGTACAGTGTTGACTTTATTTAGAATGAAAAACTCAGGTCATGTGAAATTTTGCTGCGTCTAAACGCACTTAGAAACGTGTTATAATTAACTGCGCCTGAAGCGATAAATATGAAATGTACTGAACGCAGCTAAAATGAAACATCTGATGCGTTTAAACGCATCTACAAGATGCATCTACACGTGTTTTTATAAACGCATCTGAACGCATAAGGTGTTTTATCATATGTTTAGATGCGTTTACCCGCATTTCAACAAAAAACATGTCTCAACCCGTTTCTATTTTTTTCGAAAAAAATCATCTTGTTCTCTCAGATTTGTGTTGCCTCACCATCAAGCTCATATGATGGTCAGCTCTTTCTAGAGGATAAAACAAGTGTTATAATATTTTTTGCACAAACCTTTAAATTGTGTGGTGACTGAGGCTACAACAGAAGAAATATGATCACAAGGCGACATAACTAAACCAATGAATCGCATTGACTTATGCATCTTTTAAACAGATATCTAGTTTGATAAAGTAAATTGTCGAATCACTTAATTTATATACAAGAAGATGTGTAAAACAGAAACATATATTTAAGCGTAGTTTGTTAATTTATCTTGATATTACTTTAAAACGATTAAGATTGAGAGAATTCAGATTTCAAAAAGGGTGTGGGTTAAAAGAATTTAAATACATCAGTCATACCCACACGCACCCGCACACACGCATCCGCATCTTTCACCCACATCAACGGTTTCAAAATAAGCTAGAAATAGAATTCTTATGATGCTATCGAGTTCTATGATTTGTATATCCGACTGATCATGGACTACATGAGCGGACAAACTACAGTTCATGATTTTTGTTTTAAACTGGTGGACAAGATGTTGGTTTGATAATTATTAGCAAGCGAACTTACAGCAGTTATCGATATAAAAGAATCCATCGTTCAAATATTTAGGATCATATGTGCAAAGATTTCAAAGAGCCAAATGATAGCTTCGTGTGATGAAAAATTGGTTGTATCTCAAAAACAATTGACCATGAGGGTGTGGGTGGGTGTGGGTGTGAATAAGTGAAGACAGAATTCAGATCCACAGCCACAACCACACCCCACCTCACATTCATACCCACACCCGATACAAGGTGGTACATCGTGGTACATAGTTAGCTGTGAATCGAGTGGTACCAGTTGTATTTGTACTTCCGCATCTCTGGATGTACCATTCGGATGTGGGTGTGGGTGTGAATGTGGGATGTAGGGTGTGGGATGTGGGGTGTGAGGGTACGGGTGTAGGTCTATGTGTGGGATGTGGGATCCGGGTGTGGATGTGGATGCTTGCTTATAAAGTCGCTTCATCCATACTCGCAGCCACAACCACACCCACCCACATCCACCGTGGAATCAGATTTCTTTTTTTAGTTTTAGCTTGTCGCCGGACATCTGTTGTCAACTTCTCTTGCACAACAATTCTATTGCCATGTCTTGTACCGAAGAGTCTGATGATTATTTGAGTTATAATGATCCGTTAGATTGGTTTGAATATTTTCCAGCGGCTGCTAGTACCAGCCAATTGCCTATCAATATTAAGTCTCATTATACATTTGCTCAACAATATCCTCCATTCGAATTTTCCCCTGATACCAAGAGTCAAATTATGTTAATATTGACAAGCAATGGTTATCAAGTTGCTGCTACACTATCAAAAGATTCTGAAACTCAAAATCAAACCAATTTGCCATTTACTGGTGGAGGTCTAACTGGTAAATTTAATTTCGGGAATTTTCATTTACATTGGGGTAGAAGTGGGAGGCATGGATCCGAACATGAAATTGATGGACATAAATATCCGGCTGAAGCACATTTTGTTTATAAGAATCTTGAAACTCAACAAATCGCTGTATTTGGATTTTTTTCATGTTGCTTGTTCAGTTAACGAAGAAAATAGTGAATGGAAGAAATATACACATATTGCAAGTTTATTGACAAAGATAGGTGATGCAATGAATTTCACTTTCAGTTTAGATCATCTGATGCAATAGCACTATACACTAATGACGACTGTACAATTTGATAGCGGTTAAGATCAGTGAAAAGAGGAGAAAGGAGGATTTTCAGAAGCAATGGAAAGTTTTAAGTAATTAGGGATGAGAGATAATCCAAAAAGTGCAACATCTATGTGTCATAAGGGATGGTCTCTATTTCTGATAGCTACGTCCAATATTTCTTGCTCATATTAGATTAGATGAGCTTTTCCACCAGTCTGAATATTAGCATTTCTATTTGGTAATAGACAATTGATATTGATCTCTCAGGCATGGCACTGAACTGTTTAGATAGATAAGCTGCAGTAGGCAACTTCTGGCATGTTTACGCTTACAAAGAACCCATTGATTGTTCCAGTCACTTAAATACCTACTAGTTGAATCACTTTAAAATTATTAGAGCATTTTCATTCTAAGAAACGAACGAAATGTCACCGATAATAATAAGTAGAGTGGATTACTAAACTTTTGTAATATTCTATAAAATTCAGCTGGAATTCAACAATTTACATAAGACTCGAAGAACTTCCATTCAAGAAGGCATTGCAAACTCGAACTTATATACCGGGTGAGTCATAATGATTGCAACATTTAGTATTTCGCAAATATCTCACCAAAGATAAATCGTATAATATTGATTCTTTTTTTTAAAAGATGCGCCGTTAAAAGCTCTACAAAAATTGTAAGGGCAAGTCTCTATTGACTCGTTTGGATGGTATCTCTCATATTCAAGATAAATAGGTCATATGATGGTGCTATGTCCTACCGTATTAAATATTTGGAAGATTTCTTTTGTTTTGCAAATATCTCGACTTGAGAAAACGACAACACCTTGACTTTTCTTCAGAAGATGCGCCGTCGAAAGCTCTACAAAAAATGTATGAATAAATCCCTATTGACTTGCTCTGATGACTTTTCTAGTTGGTTAAATTAAAGACTTGTGTGATGTTGCTACCGAGTGTTCAAAAATATTTGCAATATCTTTTATTTCGTATGAATCTCGGCTTAAGAAAATGCTAGAATTTTGATTTACTTTTTGAAAGATGCGCCGGAAAAAGCTCTACAAAAGCGGTAAGAACAAATTCCTGTTGACTTTCTCTGATGGTGTCTCCGATACTCAAAATGAACAGGTCACGTGATGGTGCTATATACACCACAGTATTTAGCATAACAAAAATATGTGGAAGACTTTTTTATTTTGCAAATATCTCGACTTGAGAAAATGATAACGTCTTGATTTTTTTTTTAAAAGATGCATCGCCGAAAGCTCTACAAAAGCTATATGAACAACTTCCTATTGCAAAACAAAAAGGTCTTCCAAATATTTAATACGGTGGGACATAACACCATCATATGACCTATTTATTTTGAATATGACAGATACCATCCAAACGAGTCAATAGAGATTTGTCCTTACAATTTTTGTAGAGCTTTTCACGGCGCACCTTTTAAAAAAAGAATCAATATTATACTATTTATCTTTGGTGAGATATTTGCGAAATACTAAAAGTTGCAATCATTATGGCTCACCCGGTATATATACCTAAGAGTTTAATAGAATTTCAAGCTTTCTGTGGAACGTCTTCCAGTCCTGTGGTATAACTTCGAAAAAATACAAAAAATGTTGGGGCTTTAATATTATTGTAATCTCTGAAATATTGTTGTCCGTTCGCATTTTCTGGTTTCTATCATATGGAAAATTTTAGTACAAAGCAAACGGTTGTATACAGGAGAGAGAAAGTTGACAAGTCAACGAAAGACGAGCAAACCTGGACAGTAAAAGAACAAGGGTTCAGAATAGCCGAAAAGTGCTGACGTCCTTCAAAGATGGTGCAAAATTGAAAGCAGACGATTTTTTCGTTATATGGGTAGTTTAACAACACCACCGTGCACTGAAGGTATTATATGAACAATATCTGTCGATTCTATTCCAATAGCCGAAGAAAGTTTAAACTTACTTCGCAATAACGCGATGCGAAAAACCTATCGACCAGTTCAACCAATAAACGATCGAATTATTCACAGAAATTATGATCACTAACAGACAAGACAAACGCTTGAATATTATTGTCATTTTGATTTAAAAATAAAGCATAAAATGCATGCCTAAGATACATGTCCATATTCTGCCATTGTTAAAAGATGTAGGTCATTGTAATTCAAACCAAAGACATTCGATAAGCTCCCAACGGATTCTATTGAAATTTCAGAGAATCCTGGTGGAATAATTACCCTTGGAAGGTGTCGGATTCTGAGAACTCTCAATGATCAGGAAATATCAGAAATTATTCGTTCAATCTTGAAGTTTTTCTCAGACGATCGTATCTGCCACATACAAGACACTTTTTATTCACAAATTTATCAACATCAACTACTGAAACCTATACATAAACTAGCGACCATATCGATGTCAACATTATTCGTGTCTCCAGTGAAAACAATAGCATACAAATATAATGATGCGTGAGGACAGTTCCGTTCTATTAGTTTTGGGTGTGGGCATAGAATTAATCCAAACCCACATCCTATTG
Source organism: Rotaria sp. Silwood2 (assembly GCA_905329745.1). Taxonomy (NCBI): domain Eukaryota; kingdom Metazoa; phylum Rotifera; class Eurotatoria; order Philodinida; family Philodinidae; genus Rotaria; species Rotaria sp. Silwood2. Next base: position 118,072 of record CAJNSZ010000044.1, read on the forward strand.
CCTTTCGGGGCGACTCTTCTATTCCGCCAAATAGACGATCAAAGAACGATCGGATCGAGTCTGAAATTGTTGAACTAGACGTACTTTAATCATTATTGAAACTGATTATTTAATAATGAAATAATTTTAATTCGAATATTTTGTTTTTCGTAAGTGACATAAAGCAATGAAGCATTTGCTTCATAGTAGTAATATGTTTAATCACATTATAATTTGTTTCTATTCATATATCAATTTTCTTATTACTCAAAGTGAATAAATCTGATAGAGACAAGAATAAAAATTGAATAGTTTCATTCTTTTCAAGAACCTTTTATATTGAATATAAGCAAAAACAATATATTCGCTAATAAAGCAAAAACTTTATTGTTGGATTTATTTCATGAGGAAAAAAAATGAAATTCATTAATTCATTTGAAAAATGGAATTGTAAATGTTTTTGTTCACAAAAATTTATGACTTATCAATATTTCCTAATAAAACTTTTGGTAAATGACAATGAAGACTCGACTTTAAATAAAAAATTAATAAATTTAAAGTAAGAATAAAGCTCAGACAATATCTTACTCGGATTTTTCGCTATCAAATGAAACTAAAAATATATTTCTTTTGGATACGAGTACTTTTAATAATAATACAAGAAGAAAAATATCCATTGAAATCAAATGAATTGTATCATTTTGTATATTTAATACTGAAACAAAATATTGTAAAAAAAAAGACAATTATATCTCAGCAAAAGAATTAAAACCTTGTTTATTTAAATATAATGTAATTTGTTTGTCTTTTTTAACTTTATAAACCATATATAATGAATTATTTTATCGTCGATCATCAACATGTAAAGTATCAAAAATCTGGACTACTTCCAACATGCAAGATGTTGATCAATATCATTTTCATTAAGTGGATCTACTATAAATAGAAATTAACGAATAAGAGAACTAGTCCAACTTTAATCTGCTCTTTGAACTCATATTGGTTCTACAAGGAGGTTTCGATAAAAAAAAGTGTTCGTTCATGCCCAATGACCCAAGTTAGAGCAGTTTCATTCAGTTTTCGATGTATTTACTGAAAAATTAAATAATGAAAATAAGTCTAATGACTCTTCGTATATCTTAAGATATTGAATTTTCAAGTAAACTTGACTTTGGTGGGAAATGATTATTTTATTGGAATTCATTATTTCGCTAAAGGAACATTTTCTTCGACTGAGTCTCTCACGATATGATAAGAATCATTGGGCAGAGATCAATTATTTGAATTTTTAGTCAATACATCGACAATTAAGTGAAGCGGTCTTAACTCGGCTTATGGACATGAACCATTTTAAACTTTCTGATCGAGACCTCCCTGTAAGTGTAATATGAACTCACAAGAGAGTTTACTAATGGGTTAATTCCTTCGTAGGAAAATTCTTAATTGAATTAAAAAATCTTTACAGTTTGTGGGATCGATTGTAAATTTCGTTTTAGTGCCTGATTATGATTCTTCAGCTTCAATTTGTAACAAACCATTAGCACCAATATCCATACAGATTGATATTATCAATGTCTATGAAGCAAAATTTGGTGTTAAACCCGTAAGACTAAATTTACCAATAAATATTTAAGACACAAAAAAATGATTTCATTTTAATCATTTTCAATTAAATATAGATTATTAAACAAAAATATACAAGCAACTTACTGTTTTTCCGATGATATCTAACATTTAACTCAAATCCAAGTAAGGATTTGAATTGTCAATGAAACTTTCTAAAAAAAACTAAATTCAATAGTTTCAAGGTCTTGTAAGATTTTATGAAAACTAGTTTTCAAAAGTATTATGGAAAGGACTCAAAATTCTGATTAAAATAAGAGATTGTTGTATTTCCTACGATCTGACTTTAAAAATCTATAAGGATCACAAAACAAAAATCTTTACAGTAAGTTTTATCATACCAGTGTTAAAAAATGGATTTTTTGTGATGCTCATCACTTTGTAATGGAAAGTTGCAGGAAATATAATAATGCTTCATTTTACTCAGGATTTTCTACTCTTTCAGGCAATACTCGTGAAAAACAATGTTTGCAAATATTTCTGAAACTTCAAAAGTATGATGTTTAGTTTGTCAAAAACGTTTGTCTCATAGGGGTGTGGGTGGGTTTGGGTCTTGGTAGGGTGTGTTCTGGATTTGACTCTGACCCACACCCACACCCTTACAGGATTTATTTTTATTGAAATCATAAAGATAGAATTGAATTTACAATGAAGAAAAAAACTGATAAATATTTTCTAAAAAAGTTCTTGGATGTTCGACAATTAATCGTTTTACTTTGGAACAATTGCGTCGCATTAGATCATTTGTAAAGCTTGTTATTACGAGTTGTAGTTGGCCAAAATTGACTTTCAATTCAGTTAGACAAGGTAAATGTGTGATTGTTTCGAGTAGAAATTGCATAATATAATACCAATGCACACGTTTAAAATGAAGTGATGCAAGATGAGAATATTGAATAACTGAGTGGGTTGGATTTTTATTGAGCAGCTTTTGAAGAGGACTGTTTGACATTTTTGTAGTATTTATCATAGAAATATATTTCAGCACTGGAAAAGCTTCACTGATTCGAATAAAGAATTCATGTTCCATTGAAATATTATCTTCGGCAGTTAAATGAGTTACAGTGTCGAATCCAATAATTGAAAACCGATTCGTGATTTTTCCCAAGCGAATAAATATGATATATGAATCGAAAGTCGTTGACATAATCAATGATACAAGCTATTTGTTCATATTTTATGTTTGCCAATGTTTGCTGAATATCATCAATAGATTTACAATGAAGAAGATTATTAGTGAGCGTTTCTGTAGTTATCTAAAAGTTAAATGTATGAAGTTGAGGCATATGAACAAGAACTTCATTGTGAAGATATGTACCATCGAAGACGAATGAATCAGTTTGACAAAAACGAATATATAAAGTTAGCTTTTCGAGATATGTCATACATTGAAGAAGCGCCTTAACCGCAATGCCGTTACTAAAGGTATTCTTATAACTTGTTAATGAGAAATATTTCAACTTAGGTAACTTATTCTATAAAAAAATAAGATTAAACATTCCTTTAGAATACATATTTATGTGAAAGTTCTAATCATTTACAATTCTTCTTTCAACATTTCTTACATTTCATCAGATTTACAATGTGAAATAATCATGTTAAAAATAAATAGTCGACACTACTAAATTTTTCTATATATTGAAAGTTTTATACAATTTGAATAGATTCTGAAATCGTAAACATGCATGAAATATCGTTTAATAGAATTAGTTTTCATTTCTATAGCACAACTTCGATTATAAAAACAAAACATTCAAGTTAAGAGAAAAATCTCTTCTAGGAATTATTTTCATCACATGCTTCAAGCAGTGTAGTTTCTTTTTATAGTGCTATTTTTGAACCTAGAAAAATTTATATGATATCTTTTCATTCTCTCCAAATTATTATCATATCAGAGATGTTGTGATCTTATAAAAGATGATTACACCACGTTCATAAATTCTGTTGTGTTTTTCTGCTTTGTACTCTTTGTACGCAATAAAAAACAAAAATTAATTATTGAGAAAATATTAAACAATCTTTTCTATTGTTTGTTGTAACGATCAAGCTACACATTTTGAAAATAAGAAAATAATAATAGTTAACTATTTCTAATCGTTTCGTAATAATTACATCTGTTATCCTTTATATTTACTCTACTACTACATAGTAATCATCTTGTGCGTTTACATGTATATGATTTCAACGTTGATATTTTTCTTTAATTTCATACGACAATAAAACGCACTATTAACTTACCATATTAGCAGACATCAATGATGAAAAGGAGAGATCGTGGATTTGAACGATGAATGTGGTTAATTGTGGGAGACGATCGTCAAGCAAAGAGAGACAATCATCAAAACACATAACATTAAGACATAATACAGTAAGAGTCGTAGAAAAAAAAGTAGTTGATGGTAAATTTTTCAATGATAAAAATGGATACTCGTTTACTGATGGTGTAGCAATTGTCAAATGTTTTAGATTTTGAAAAAGAACCATGATATGTGCATAAATATTTTTAGTATAAGTTTTTGACAATTCTTCATTGATGTATTCATCATTATTATGAAGAATAAGATCTGTTATTCGATCCTTAAAAATCGATCGAAATACTGAGTCATCTAAACAAAAACACAACAGCATAATTCAAGGTTTTTGCATTTTATATGAGTAGGAACATGTTCAATATTTACCTGTAAAGTTATTGAACATTAACTCTTGCCTAAAATCGAACAGCTCAAGATAAGTCAAATTAGGATAATCTCCAGCAAGAAGAATACGTTCCATAGATTTTGTTTCGACAGTCAATTTTTTTATGCAGTGATGCTTTCGAGGTAATATTGAAGTACAAAATTGATCAAGCTCATCATCAGTAATCGATGGTCTTTTTACAAAATTGACAATATTATTAAATACATTATCTTGTACTAAAATGTCAAATGGTTTATTAGGAATTCTACACAACGAAGAAAGAACATAAATAGTGTCGAGTTTCTTCAATATGATCATCAATATTTCATTGGGCAGATCAAGAAGATGAATGTTTGACTGATTCATGTTTGCTTATGACTCTTATCTTCATAGAAGCATATATATATATGTTAGTTTTTTTTCTTCTAGCCTTGTCCGGCAGCAAGGATTAGAATCTATAGCCCATGATGTTCATTCACATGAAAATAGATCATGTTATGTTAAACAAGGGAAAAGAAAAGTTGACTGAATTGTAACTGCTTATGTAATGTTTAAATAAATAATAACGGTCGTTTTGTGTACCTAATAGAAACAGTTTAATACGAATGATATATTAAAATAAACTGCATTTTCGTTTCTTTGTTAAAACGATCTCCTAAAAAAGTTAAAAACAACTAGTTCATTTTTACAAAAAGTTTTATAGAGAAATTTTGATTTCTATTGAATGGGCACAGGCAGACACGAAAATGCCAAAAACGCGTTAAAACAGTTTATGAAAAATTGCCTTTTAACGCGTTGTTGACGACTAATAACACTTTAAATAGTTCTAATGATTTCCATTATAATGATTCTTAACATTCAGGAAATACTTTATTTATACGATGACTTATCAATAGCTTATAATTCAATTTTCTTCCTGTTGATTAACTGATTGACTATATTCAAATTATAATTTAGAGTGGGGTGTGTGGATGGGCGTTAGATTAAGAGTCTACTGACACCTACACCCCACACCCACTCTGAAAATTTTTAAGACCGTGGCTTGTCCATTTCTGGTTCTTATGTTAGTTTAAAACTGCAAAAATATATAATTTGGTTAAAACGTAGAATTGACTTGTAAAAGCTTATTGTCAAAATTTTTAATCGATGAATGAGATCATTTTACATTCATAATTTCGTTGATATAAGCATCCACTAGATATATATACACTGGTGGCCCAAAAGTGACGGGACAAAGTAAGGAAATAGTGAAGTCTTTCCAACGTTTTCTTAATGAATGAATAGCTAGATCTCATATTTGGATCAAATATACTAAATAATAGTTCTTGGAGAAGCCTCCTATAATCAGGCTTTATCCTTAAGATTTTGTTGAAAAACGCAGGAACTTCTTTTTTGTACTCTAATAAGATTATTGCTAAAGTTCATTGCTTTTCTGTTATATTTTGTTTCTATCTTTTTGGCTGTTTGCATCAGCCTATACTAGAGGATTTCAATTCTTTTGACTCTAAAGCTGTTTTTGAGTTTTTACATAGAAAATTATACAAGAATGGAATGTGACGGGACGAAATAAAATAAATTTGATAAAAAAAAAGATAACAAACTCATGTAACAGACAGATAGGACTACAAGAGAGACATTCGAACGTTTTTCAATAAAACATTAAGGGCAAAGCCTGATGATAGGGTACTTTTTTGAGTATTATCATATAGTATATTTGTTCCAAATATGAGATCTAGCTATTGATCCATTAAGAAAAAGGTTGAAGAGAATTCACTGTTTTCTTATCTTGTCTCGTTACTTTTGGATCACTCTATAAATAATATAATTCTATCAAATCGATAAAACAGAATTAATATTCGATAAGTTTGAATAATCATTCTTTTGACTTTTATAAAACAACGCTTAATAATCAAATTTTATCGAATATAAGAAACAATTTACATATAAAATTTATAGAATCGATTTTCGCAAGATTCTTGATTGATATACTAAGTGAGATAGATTCAAAAAAAGAATAAACTAATAGACTCGAAATATGTCTCACAAGTAGAATATTTAGAAAAGAAATCTTACAGAGTAATTATATTTATATTGCATAATAACTTCAAGTGACATTCGAAACAAGGTATTCCAACAAATAAATTTCTTTTAGATTTCATGACACATACTCCGCACATCCACATAGTCACCAGCACCGATGATGATACCAACATTTTCAACTGTTCAGAGAGCATGTTTCGTGTTACATCGATTGGTGGATTTGGATGTGTCGTAACGCTGACTCTGATCCACACCCACACCATTGATTATTTCGAAGAACTTAACAAGCAGTCTATCATCGAAATAAACACATTTAATTTTTCTCTTTTGTTTTTTCTTGTTGTTTTAGTGACTTTTATGATACGTATGCATTGAGATATTGTTGAGAAATAACGACATTCAAAGAAAATATACTTTCGTTTCTTCGTTATGAAGAACTTTTATCTGACAACTATTACTATTGGTTGAATCTGTAATTCATGCTGTGAAATATTTGGTTGTTTCCATTTATTACTGATAAATTGAATATTCATGTTAGTTTTTTTTTTAAATAAAGGGAACGAATGAGTCAGTAATTTATCAAGAGAGATGAATTACTCAAGTATGTCGCAACAATCAAGAGAACATAAATAAAGAGCATTGAACAAGTTTCGATATGTGTTTGCCGTCGAAAACAAAGATCGATTCAGTAGGTATAGAGCACTTTGTCTTAATCTAAATTCTATTATAAGAAAAAATTAGATACGAAAATCATTTGAAATAAAAACACAGAAATTATACCTCTTCTTATTCGTTTATTTAATATTCATTCGATTTGTCATTCTAGTCGTATTCGTAAAAATTTTTGCCAATCTGAAAAATATTTTATCGTTCTACAAAATTAAATTTATTCATGGCATCAAATAATCGAACATGTTATGTATTTGATAAAGATGATATTCAACTAAAATTCTTATTCAAATAGTTTGTGAAATTCATTCAACAAATATTTCTCGTCAATTTAATTTATTACGTTCTATGGATGAATCTGTTTCTCAAACAATTCATTGTTTAACAACTAACATTGAACGTGCTATGATCAAAGAAAATAAATTAAATAAACGTCGTCAAAAAAAACCGGCTAAGGTAACATCTGATATTGAAAAACAAATAATTGTTGTAGAATTATTTGATGATAATAATAATCAACCAATTGATGAAAACGAAATAAATAAAAACGCATGGTTTAATTGTCGAAGATTATCAATTAATGGACAATCCTATAGTGTTGAATACAATGCACCAGGCTTTTCTTTTTACAATCATAAGTAAAAGTTATATTATTTTTGTTTAGCTGTTATTAAATTTCGTTTTCCTGAAAAAATTCTAACAAATACAATAACAACAGCATTTGTAGAAATTGATTATGGTCAATATGAATATTCATTATTTGATTTGTATGTTACAGATGATATTGAAACAAAAGAAAATGATCATACTCAATGGATACATGTATATCGTGGATTATTTTGTATATTTAATGATGAACATGTTAATAAATGTGTACATCTTGTTTGTTTACCTCGAAATAATTCATTACGAGAAGGTATGCAAACTGAAACTATATCAAAAACAAGAATTATTCAATATCCATTTTATTTACCAATGAATATAAGACATGAATTAACAAAAGAATATTTACCTATTGGTTCAAAAAGGTAAATCTTAACTATTTTATTTCATTAAAATAATTCTTTTGTTTTAGTTTTCGTTTAGTATCGTATAATATATTAGCAAATGGATATGCATCATCAGCTGATGCTGCTAAAACAATTTATTCATGTTGTTCACAAGATTATCTTGAACATGATTATAGAAAAGCACTTCTTTTAAAAGAAATATTAGGATATCATGCTGATATTATTTGTTTACAAGAATGTGATGCATCATTTTATCAACGAGAACTTTCATTAGTATTAAATCAATATGGTTATTTAGGTGATATGAAAATAAAAAGTGATTCAATGAGAGAAGGTATTGTGATTTTTTATAGAACAGATCGATTTGTGTAAGATTAATTTGGTTTTCTATTAATATATATATTGAAATCTATTTATATTTATAGTGCTATCGGTAATTATAATATTAAAATAGGTGAATATTTACGTTATTCAGAACAATTGGAATATATTCGATGTCGATGTTCACTAGTATCAGAAATCAATACTCATTTATTAGAAAGAAATACAGTATTACAAGTAAGATTATTCGATTTTATTTTGTTTTAAGAAATATTTATTAAAGAATGTGCGTTTTCTATCTTCTGATATATAACATTTATCAAATATTTTAATGGATTATTCGTAAAGGATTTGAGAGAAAATGTTGCATTTTTAACCATACTCTTGATAGTATAATCTTAATTGTCTTCTTACTCAAATACATTTCTACTTCTGTTTTTTTTTATTATAAAAATATCTCAAGAATAGAAATGCAAAAATTAATGAAAAAACCTATTTCAAATTTTTCGTCGATTTTTACTCACCCTTCATACTAATCAATTAACCACTTGGAATAATTCATTTTGATTGAAATTTTTATACATGAGCAAAGTCAATGACAAACATCTTTAATAAAAATCTCAGTACGGTATATCAAAGTAAGGTGAATTTTGAACTTATTTAGAGTATTTTGTTAGTATGCCACTTACTTCAATTAGGAGTGTGACGTTGAGCGGTTTTCAGTAGTTTCTCATGAAAGAAAAGTTGTTTCTGAAAAAATAATAAGATTTGAGTATTTTGAGTCAGAAAATGCGAATCCTATTATCTCATTCAAATAGTTTCAAGCTAAAACTAATATCTACAATAAGTTGTTTTTATTCGAACAGAATTTTTTATGATTATTTCAATAGAAATACTATTGAAACTTGTGTTGTCCAATAGCAATCCACAACAGAGAAAAAAACTGATCGGACAACATTTATTCCTCGTTAGACGTTTCAAAAAAAATACTGTTTCAATCTTGAATGGAATAACACGAGTTTTAAATTTTTTCATTAAAGCCAAATTTTGAGAGAAACGCTTAATAAATTTAGGCGAGTTATTGTTCCTTCGAATTCATAGCAAAAGAAAAGTGTACTAAGATGGTATATGCATATATTTAATTTGAATTTTTCGAATTACGTAACAGAAGTTATCAGATAAGGCCATCTTCCCTACTGGAATTATATAAAATTCGAAAATTTCTCCACCATCTCATCTACATTCCTCTATGATCAAAAGTTAACTTTGAATCTTTTATCGAAAAATTAAATTCTCTAAAAAAAGGAAAAAAATATGAAAACGATTTTCGTTTATCGTTTAATGAAGGGAAGTTTTTATTAAAAATGTATATCGTTCATAGAATGATGAGAAAACGACTGATTCGATTTCAGAACTAAGCCAAAGTTTTCGAACTTTATCGGTGTCCCTATTCTAAGTATCCGTAACCACACGACAAGATAATGTTCTTATCTGCTTTATGACTTGAATAGGATATTTTCATACAAATATAAAAAACTTCAGATTCCATTTTTGCTTTATTGAAAAATCCAATTTAAGCTTTTATATATCAGTCATCTAACTAAAAATTTTATCAAAAGAAATATGTATAACTTAATTGAAAATATACTATGTTTTTCTATTCGAATTCTTCCGTTTATTTTCGAAATGAATTCCTAAGTATATTTTCTATATGTAGAATGCAGTTCAATTATGATTATCATATGAAAGAGGCATATGACAGAAGCAGGGTTGGAACCGGTCCGGTAAAACGGTACCGGTCCGGCCGGACCGGAACCGGACCGGACCGGACCGGTTCAGAAATTCAACCGGGCCGGAAAATACCGGAAATTTGCCGGTTGAAATTTAAAAATAAATATCTTTATTTAACTGCCTTTTTGTAAAAAAAAGGGATTTTATGAATTTTACTATCAAGAAGATGAAATGATGCGCTNATATGTTGTCTTCTCAACGGAGGAGATATATACATATATATGTGTATGTATACAACATCTTTGTTTTTTTGTGTTGTTGTTCAGTTATCGATTTCCAATAAACAAGAAGGGAGAATATCTAGACCCTAATACAGATCTATGACAATTTCATTTTTATGAATGGAGAAAATTTGAAGGGTATGGGTATGAATGAAAGTGATACCAACAACCATGCCAACATCCACATCCCGAACAAATTATTTTTGAAAGTCGACTCTTTCAAAATATCCGTAGGTAACATCATATTGGTAAAAAGAAGTCTTTCTGCTACCTCTCTCCCCCTCCCCACGATAAGAGACTCAGGATCTTCTATTATGTTCAGGCGAAAAAGAATTTTAGGGGTCTTGCTTTATGTCTCTCGTATTTTTACAGTTTTTAATTCAAAAGAGTTTCTTAGAAAACCGAAGCGCTTTTCAAGATTCCAGAACGAATTTTCACGGTTTTCAAAGCTAAGGTATAGTACGCAGCTCACCGGTTTGAGATTTTCAGCTAAAAACCCCCAAACTAGACATGCTTGACTGCAAAATCACTAATTAGAGTCCTCACTCTTTAAAAGAATCATTAATTAAATGGGAGGTCTTCTTTTATTTCGAAGGGCGGGGCCGGGGGAGGTAACATACTAGTATCTCGAAGATAATTTCTGAAATTCTCAAACTCTTTGGTCAAACTAATCTGAGTAAGACTATCATGTGGAAAGTTCCAGATTGTGATCTGAAATGTGAAACTTTGATTTTTCGGGAAAAGTCGATATCTCAGCTAAATCCCAACTGACATCACATTATTTTATGGATACATTTTTTCGGATATATTGTCAATCCAGTCCTTGAAGTCTTTATATGTACTAAGAACTATTCTGATGTCGTTTCATATAATCATGAGGCGACTTCATTTTGCACGGTTCAGCTATCGTAAGGCTCAACTGAAATTTTAACAATCTTAAAAAAATGCCAACATTTTGATCATATCTGACACATTATTGCTTATATCAGTTCGAAGTGTTTCAATAAATTGACGAATCCACGTAATTTGGCAATAATTTTAAAGATCCATCGTTTATTCTTTCTACAATATCAATACTGCTCGAAAGAGATTTTTTAATTTGCATTGACTTCATTGATGATATGAATATTGATCGAAACTTTCGAAAATTAATAAAATCTCTGATTACTCTTGCTTTCTAAAATGATCAAATATTTCATGCCTTCGAATATTGCGCATCAATAAACTCATGAAGATGTACAGATACAACCACTGTGTGACACAAGAGAAAACTCACTCTATATTTGGAAGAATTTAGTGATGCTGTTTTAGGAACAAATCATGCTATTGAAAAAAAATTTCATCTACTTTTTCTGTTCAAATATAAGAAGACTTCATCGTCATTTATATAATATTTTAAGTCAGTTTAGATGACGAAAAGAAGTGCAAACGTGATTATTAGACATCCTTATAAGTATCGCTTGTCTACTGGAGAAAGAGGAAAATCCCTATTTTATCTTCTGGCTTTGTCATAGTTGAGTAATTTCAGATTAGTCATAAATACCTAAAGAAAGAACGTGTATATTATTCATGACGTAATTAAGCATATAATACCAACTTTGTCTTATCAAAATTACAGTAGGCATGACAAAGTCAAAGAAAAGGAACTGAAGTCATCCACTTTTCATGTATAAAAAGGGTTTTAAATGCTCGTTTTAAACACATTGTTTATTCTTTATTCTTTATCATTACTTCAAAATAAGAAAGTACAAAATATGAAAGTCTTTCGATTTCTCTTGGCTCTTCTACTTTTGAGCGTAATTTTCCATCAGCAAACGAATTGTCAAAGTGTTGATTTAACACCATGCACATCTGGACAATGGATCGCGTGTGGTATTGCTGTCGGCACAGCTGTTTACAACAAGTACCATTCGTGGAGTGATGTTGACACAAAACAAGCTTTTGGCACAACTTGTTATTCACAATTCAAAGGCGGTTTTCATCGTTGGGAATGGAAGTGGAGCGGTAAATTCTGGTGTCCATCATTAAGTTCAACTATTCAGGGTGAAAGTACACAATGGAAAAGTCGAACTGGGGCTATCGAACATGCTATTCAAGATTATGTCACGAAAATGACACAAGCTGGATTGCTCACAGTTAACCAACTCAAGTTAGAATCCTTAGGAGTCGTCACAACTTCAAAAAAACCCGGTGCGCACCTTCCTGGGCGACCATGGGTATTGGTTCAAGAATAGTTTTCACGAATCATTGGAATCGCAATATGTGAAAATTTTGTCCGCAGGACTCAAACTCAAACTCAAATTATAATGAACTACAATTACATTTATTTCCGTACATGCTCTCTGTTTTCATCTCTTCTAATTTTATCACTTTTTCTTGTTTGTTTTTTTGAATAAACTATTCTATGATTTGTAAGCTGAGACATAGAAAAGTGGAGTATACAAAGAGTATTTATGCAATTATGTGTGCATTAGAAAACAGTTATAGAAAAATGAATTTTGATCATGTTTTCAAACGTGTCTTAGAGTCCTATAATGAGTGACTCAGTCAATTAGATTTAAGATGTCATTTTGAAGAACATGATCATAAATGTATAAAGTAGTTGAAAATTGTTCTAAACATGAAATGTCTCGTTTATGATACGGCAGGTAAATAATTTGTTTGTGATATGTACTGTGATTTTCTACAAATGATCATTCTTTTCCTCTTACATCTAGTGATCGGGCGCATTATGATTCTTATTTACTTACATCTCTCACGCTCAATATATCTACTAACATGCGTATTTATACGTGAGCATTAATTATAACTTTATAATAAAATTTAATAAAAATAATAAACACATAATATGATCGTGAATCAAAACAAAGTGGACAGATCCGAATGAGAAAACTTTTGGATTAGATGCGACTACGAGCTTGATTCAACAACTAGATAAGCATGCGGGTAGTAGAAACAACAACGTTCATATGAATTTTAATACATCAAATAATCACCAAAAAATATAGATAACCAAGGCAGTATGGAAAAAAATGAACGGAATATGATTATATACGATAAAAAAAACTGGACAACATCATAAACGACGCTAGAATCTGACCAATGGAGACGGAGGTACCATGCAAAGTCCAAAAAATCGTCGTACTCTAGGTGACCTTGGTACCAAAGATCAAGTCGGTCAAGGATCATTACTATTTCGAAACCAAAACTACTATCATCGAAATGTTATAACAGAAACAGCATTCAATAGTTTTAAATAATTTGAATGAAACTATACTTCAATTGGTAGAATATAAATGAGCGATCAGTCACTTATTCTTTTGATATACACTTGCCACTGATCACAGTGGAATGTAAATCAAAATTACAATCCAACAAGGGGGAAAAAGCTGATTCCGTGATTCCGTGATTCTACTGATTCTATGTGATTCTACTGATTCTATGTGATTCTATGTGATTCTGCTGATTCTGTTGATTCTATATGATTCCGTTGATTCCGTTGATTCTATGTGATTCTGAGTGATTCCGTGTGATTCTGCGTGATTCCGTGTGATTCCATTGATTCTGTGTGATTCCATCGGCTCTGGAATCACTATGAATATCACTGTATTTCTCGACTATGACATCGTAACATCAATAGGAACATTATAGAATCATTATAGAGATGAATTCTGAAGACTCCCGATCATTCCATTCAATAGAAAAATCAGTTCACTCGTGATCGTAAGAATCATTGAGTCGAGCACAACAGACATAATCTGTATATTGCTGAATCTCAGCCAAAAGCGTATCAGTTCTCATTTCACAACAATAAAATAGCATATTGGAACGATATCTAACCGGCCAATGAACCAGTACGGTTTGTTTCATTGCTTTACCAAGACCACTCAAAGGATTAAAGATCGCAAGTGAGCTTTCTCGCCCGGCAATGATGTCAAAATGTTAGATTTGTTTGGAATCAACATTAAGTAATGAAAGAAATTGGATTATTGCTGTTTCTCGTGTTTTCATTATTTTCCATCCTGATTACCACTGTTGCTTTGATTTTGAAACCGGAGCTCATAGTTAATATATATACAGTTTGTGAAAGCTCCATGGTATGGAGACAGGAGTCCTCAAACGTCAGAAAGTGAAGGATCGTAAAGAGAGTAAACTCCAAAATTATAAAGCAGGCTGAGCGCTCAAGTAGGTGACTTAAGTTTTCATTTTGCTTTCTGTATCAAACGCAAAAGATAATCACTTTGTGTATATTAGCATCAATCTTTCCTAAAAAGTTGAGAATCATAGGATATTCTATAGATTCTGTTTGAACATCATTATTTGTGACTCTCAAGACGGAGAAAGTACTGCGACGGAACAACAGCATCACGAAGAATATACAAAAACTACTTTGTGGAACTGAAATTGTGTATTTCCGACCATTCGCGTTGACGTCGTTATTAGTTAGGCTACAAACTGCATACATTTCTTGCTGTATGCATGGAGAGAACATTCCGTGTGAAATATGCTATCTCTCATACTAAGAGCATCGCGCACGATGTTTTACAGCTTGTCCACACAGAACAGCAAAACACAAAGACATGAATATAGAAGGATGGTTTTGTACTGGCTCCGGCTGGTGCATCATCCTGCGAACCCAATCTTATGACTTACGAGTGCGACTAAGTAAGATATAGCCATTGAGTGTCAACAGAATGCTACAAAGGATAGCTTAACTAGTTGGATTAAAAAAGACATCCATTCTTCATTTTAGTTGTAAAAGAGAGCCCTTCACGACTACCATAGGTCCTTGTAGAAAGAGAAGTTGCCGATTCTTCGTGACTCACAATTTTTTACTTTCTAGCTGTACTTTGTCTGGCACTAATTAACTTCTTTGAGACGTTACTAAAATATACGTTTTTCTGAATCCAAAAGAATCCGATGGCATTGTTATTAATGAGTTTTGAAAATCTATAGATAGGACCCGATTGACTCTGATTGCTAAATTAGAAAATTCACTACAGCCTCGTGTTTTCAAGGAATCGCAAAACAAAGTCAAATTTTGGCTGTAGCCAAAATGTATTGATCTCTTTCATTTTGGCTAATTTTTTATTCGAAATAAAGATGTCGAAAACACCAATCTACGTAAAGTATGAAACAAGAGAGATCGCGTAGGTCGAAAACTTTCTCATTTCCTCATGATCAAAGGCGATAGAAATTTGCAATTGTAAGAGTTTTGGTGCAGGTTACATCGAAGAATATTGATATCTTAATTGGCTATAGAATATGAGTGGTCACTTAGTCTTATTGTACTAAGCAAAGATAAATGAATCCTTTATCTTTAGGAAATAGCGATCAGTAAATCATTTACCTTTATCCTTTAGTATAAAGGAAATTAAAGATAAAGGATCTCCCCTATTTTAGAGCAGTTCATAACGTACCAAACAGATTCATGTCGCTGATTCCAGCAGCCAGTCAAGTTTTCTAGATGTTCTAACTTGGAAAAGTCAAAGAATCGTTCTGAGCTCATTCAGTTGAAAATTGCTTGGGGACCTGATTATGAACCAGAAAATTGTTAGATAATCTGGTTGATATGGTAAAAGCTGCCCGAAAACTTATCGCTTTAGTCTCTTGAGGAATGAAAATGTGGAATTCAGAAACTCTATTTGTTGTATACTTCAGACAAAATGTGAAAGGGCTTCAAATAACTTAGCAAATAAATCATCCAAAACGATTACAACTTTTTATAGCTGATACTCGTGCTCGTATATTTAATCATGTGAAAAATGTGTCTATGTATTACTATTATTCGAGCAATTTATTAGATTCATTTAATATTGTTAAACTGAAAACGTTTTTTCTATTGTGAAATACATAACATCGTCAATGCATCAATTATTTTCTTCCAATGATAATATGTGGCACACGTTATATGAAGTGTAAATATTATTTTATTCTTTCAACCGCCTATTTGACTACCATATTAACTTGCTATATACATTGATTTGATCATTTAGGAAGAGTCTGACACACTATTACTTGTTTTGACAAATTATGAGATATAAGTTGAGTTTTTTCTAAACTTGGAATTCAACTATTTCATAATTTTACATGGTGCTCATCCTATTCTTAATCTATTAAATGAATAATAGCTTCGACCTACTGAATGGCATCTACAATAACACCATTTCGTTATGCATTAAATACCAAAACTTGCCATATTTAGACTACGTAGTGAGGGTTTACAGAGTTTTAGCATAATATTAACATCGTTATTGCTTGCACGTCTTTTCTCTATACTATAGAAATCTACCCAATAATCTTTGACTTTGTTCTCTCCTTCTCACTCGCCATTGCTAGAACGACGAGCAAGTTGCGAAAACCTCACTTTAAACCGGCAAACGTGTATATTTTCTTCGAAAGTAGACAGGAGTTTAATAAAAACCTGCTTGTTTGCTGTAAAATGGTGAAATTAATTCTACTACTCGGTGAAAAACTGCCAAAAAACTACTTAACTGCTTCTAACCAATGAAATGTATTCGATCAAGCATGATAAGAAGCTTAGACATATATTTCTTAGGTGTTTCATTCCATGTGATTCCGAGTGATTCTGTATGATTCTGAATGATTCTGAGTGATTCTGTGTGATTCTGAGTGATTCTATCGCTATAGAATCAGCTTTTCCCCCCTTGCAATCCAAAGACATCGCTTGGGCGTGGGTGGATGTGGCTGTGGATATGAGTGTGGATCATGTGAAAAAGATAAACACCTACACCCACCCCTTCCATTTTATTTTCATGATACTATGAGGAAAAAGCAAATCGAGGAATTTCAATTTGAAATTTTGCACAAAACTAGATGTCACGGTCTTTATAATATTCTGCAAATTTCAGCTAAAATGGATGGTTTCTTCTGAAGATGCTGAAATTTATACAAATCGAATTTTCTCGAATCCTTCGCGAGAAAAAAACTTCTATTGCACACTTATTATTTCGGCCATAGAGCGTCTATTGGGGTATGAGTATGGGTGCAGGTTTGTGCTACTGCAAGAATCATAACCACACTTACATCCTTGGAAGTTAGATCCACGATGGTTCCACTATTCGTAATACACAATGTAAGGCAATTGCTTGCCATAATTATGCAACTTTACACATTTCTTTATGAATATGAATATAAGAAGAAAAGGTATCATGTTTTTGTTTTTTTGTGTTAGCAATCATGAAAGTATAGAAGAATTTAGCTGAAATTCCTATTTCTAAGCCCATAGGTAATTAATACTTTTATTCAAAAATGTATACTTTGAAAATTTCACTTCATACAACAAAATTCAAGAACGAAAACATCATATATTATAGAAGAGACGATGTCAACTAAATATTCGAGATGATTAACTCGCCGGGATAGCTCAGTTGGGAGAGCGTCAGACTGAAGATCTGAAGGTCCCTGGTTCGATCCCGGGTCACGGCATATTTCTTTTTGTAATCGTTTTTTTTCCGAAATGAACCATCTCAAGAATGATTTACATAGCAAAATAGTTGAGAAATTATTATATTATTTTCGAAAATGAAAATTGTTTCTCTTTTGTGTACAATAATTTTATATGAATTAATTCTTAATTGAATTTTGTAAGAAGACATGCCACACGCACAGATTATTGTACCATGAGGCCATGCGAACGAAATTGACCTTATAAATGATAAAGGGCTGTATACACTTTTCTCTGAAGGACGTACGCATTTGAATTCTTCTGTTCTTCGTTTTTAATAACGAAAAGAAAATAAAACTTTGATCAATATGATCTTACCATTCATGTTGAAAAGAATGAACATTATGAATAACTAAACAGTTATACTTAAGTTATAGAATATATTTGTTATTTCATTAAAAAATCTAATTGTTGTTCAATTGATTTATTTTCTCTTGTTTCCTTTTTTTTATAAGTCATATTCAAAGTTTTTATAATAGTGAAATATTTTAGTTATTATTTAAAAGAATTTCAATAGAAATTATTGTCTGCAATAAAATTTCAAAATTCCAAAATTATTTACATCCAGTTAAATGCATCGTTGAATTTTATATTGCAGTGTTCATATTTAAATAGATCGGATTGGTCGATTAAATCTGCTCAAATATCACCGTGTATAGTTTATATTCTAAAGGATACATATTATATGAGTAATCAATGTTTATCTATAATTATTTTTTGCCATATCAAAAAATGTCTACGGGCTTATTCTATTAAACAAATCATCGAATAATGCTCAATCGTTTCATATAAAGGTCAAAAAGATGACTTTTATATTCACAATTTATCTTATTCAACTAGAATTAGAATGATTCATCTATTGACTTATGAAATTTTTTGTTTTTTATTTTATTTTTTTCTTGTTCGTTCAATGGTTTATATAGGATTATAATCAAAGATGTGCATAAACGTTGAAGTACATGAATTTCCGGTTGGAAAAGTTGCACATGAACATCGAAGTATTATGATTTTATTGAATAAAAGAATAATAGCTTCTTAATAAATAGCTTAATGATGTGTATATGTGTATATACATACACATCCCTCTAATCAATCTAGGTGTGAAACGAATTCTGTATGACACGTTCTTGCATGTTACATCATCAAAGGTGACAACGCGTTTCTTCCTTCCTCGTTTTTTTTCCATCGTCTTCGAGCACAATGCAACTCAAATGTCAAGTTAGAGAATGGAAAGAATATTCGCTTTAATGCACATATATACATGCAAATTGATTGTCAATGTGACAAGACCACTCACTATGGATGATCGGACAGACTCTCGTTATATATACTATGTAGAAGCCAATTGTCCAGATGAGTCGTTAATAAAAAATCATTCTTAATTTAACATGATGGGCCCTTTTTCATCGTTTTTCTTTTTTTCTTTTTGATGTGATCTATTGTGTAATGTTTCTTGCTGGATTAGACCTGATAGATAGATAGATGATGTGTCGATGTGTGCATGTATGTGGATATAATATGTTTATACTTATATGATAGTGCTCGGTCATTCGAAAGACAAGACATCATCATCATATATCTTATAGAGTTAGTATAGTTCTGTTATTCACCTTTATATTCTTTTTCTTTTTCTATTGTATGATGAAGTGGCACGCGTTAGATCAGAATCGTGTAGACCTTCATATCTATGATAGAAGAAGAAGTAAAATAAAGTTAGTAGGTATCTTTTTAAATAGTCACGATTACTTTGAAATCTATTTGTTACGTCATTTTGTTATTTTGTTGATTCTCGATATTGATAAGAAAAAGACGTGGTGAACACTTACAGATTACCTTTAATATAGCAAAGCTGTGAGAGAGAGAGACAGAAAAAAAAACATTTTTTAAACTTATATATTTATAATCAGACGTTCATTCAAATAATAACAAATTCTTAGTTTTCAATTCGAATTAAGCATATAAACAGTAGTGTGATTTATACTCATCTCGTTGTAATACTGCCTACATTTACCCCAGTTGTAAGCAATTAATTTCTCTTCCTCTTTCTCTCTCTCTCTCTCTCTTTCTTCGTTCTCCTTCTTGCGCATATTTTCTTCATTCTACTATATTCAATGCCACTAAACCATATCAAAGACACATGAGTCCGATCAATATTAACGAATAAGACGAAGTGAAAAAGACAACACAAATATATATTAATATGAGTAAGTCTTTTTTGAAGGACAATGTATGTACGTATTCTTTTTTTCTGAATACTCATGAGATTTCATGTTAGTTTATCGCTTGGATAAACTATTAATCCATTGATCGTTCTTCCTTGTCTCTCTACAAATCAATTTTGATGTGCAAGTGTATACTTGAACAATCTATAAGTAGAACGGATAAAATAGTTGTTTGATGTAAGACTTCCACTTGAACATCGATTAAGAAAAATTAGCATTCAACATATAATTCTTAGTCCTTTTTATATGTCAGACAGGATAGAATTATGTCGTATTTAACAACGGAAACAACGAACAGACATACATAGAAAAAAAAATGACAATAGTATCCATAAATCTGCAGATAAGTCATTCGTCTCCATCTGGTCACATTAGTATTACCTAGTTGATGAACTAAATAAAAGTAGTAATCAATCATATTTATGATTCATCGATGTACATAAAAGTCACATATTTTTCATTAGAAAATGATGAAACATCATCAGACAATGGACTAAGTTTATTGAGCATAACCTATTCACTAGTGTAATTTAACTAAACACTAAATGCCATTTCTTTTCTTTCTATTCGAAGTTACGTGCGATTGGTATTATACTTTCTCTATAATCTCGTCTTACAGATACCATTGAATGTATTATATGCATATAAATGAGAAAAGGAATGAATGAACACTTGAGTAGAAGATGATAAACGACATCCCACTGTCTATGTGATGATGAATTTAGACAAACGAATATTTGTATGATTACACACGCGCATACTTGACTATACTCTTCAATTAAAATAAACAAAACACTCATCGCTTTATCTTATATGTTTTGATATAGGTAATGGAATATTGTTGATGAATATTATCGTATATCATTCAAATGAAGTATGAACCTTGATGGTCAACGGACAAATCGAGTCCTTGTGATCTCGTCATTAATATTCATTGTAAATATAATATTCAGTATTCCATGCAATGGTTGGCATCAGACATTAACATTTACTCACAAATTATCATATGATACGAGTAAGATTTAATAGATTGTTTTTCATTTAAATTAATCAAAATCTAAAACTTTAGATAGTCAAATTCCTCTTATTTCATCTGAAATGAAATTTTTTACGTGGTATAATTCTTATGCTATTTATGGTGCACGTGAAGCACTTATTTTACTCAAACCTGTTTTAAATACTTCATCAGTAAAATTTATTAAATTATTAGGTTTTTTAAATTATCATAGAGAATGATTTAGATCGAAGTCTTTTCATATAATTGGTCTATTGATGCAGCAACTATGGAAGAATGTCGTCAAGAATGGAATACAAAAGTATTTGAAACAAACAAATAAACTACTTTTTAATTGAAAATTATCTTCATAAAAAATTTTATTTCGCAGGAAAAATGTTATAATGATGTTGTACATGTTCGAATTTTACCTAATAATACAACAATGGATGTTTATTGTACTTATGCTCATCGACCAATGGTTCGTTCATTTGATCTTCATTCAATGTCATTTATCGACGAAAATACTCTCATACGTGATCCTCATCCCCCAATGGATTCTGAACGTTCTTATGTTATGTTAACTTTTAATAGAAGTCTTGTAACAGCGGGTTATCAAGGTGACTATATTCCAACAATACGGACCACACAAGGAAAAACATTACTTTATGCATTAAGACAAAGTTAGTACAAAAAAATATATGAAACACAATTAGAGTCCGGCAATTTCTGAAAACAAATGGAACCGAAATTTTTTTGCTGATAACTAGGGATCTGTTCAAGTGTTATATATTGTAAAGTCAAAGAGATCAGTCTACGATTTCATCAGTGATATACTATGCGTATTTCTGAAAATTGGATGGAAAGAGAAATAAAAAATAGCTAAAACCATGATAAAGATCCTTGAAAAAAATCTAGTGTCAGAAGAAAATTACTTTTTCAGAAAAGGCATATTTAGATATTTGAATGTGCATTCTACAACTTCGAGCCATGTTCCTGTCCAAAGCGAGATTTTTGCTGAAAAAGTACATTTTTCTTATATTAGTTTTTTGTTGATGCGTTTCCAGTATTATTCTATTATCGTAAAAGATAAACTCAAACATTTTGAACTAATTTTTTTTGCTTGAAATTTAGTTCTAGCATTAAAAAAAATTTGCATTATAGTTTTTATTCTCTGATATATACTGTACAAACTAATGCATTCTGGAAGATTCCAACGAACTCTTACAGATCAAAGTCTATGAACATGAGAGAAAGTTGGAGTTGAATTTGACTCGATCTCTATTTCATGTCTCGCTGTTTCTATAAGACACCGTCGAAACCTCCAAAATGTATGGTTAGCACAGAAAAACATCAGAGAACAAAATCTACAATTCAAACAGTTTCTATATTCAAACCAAATCTTTGGAAAAAAATTTAATTGATTCCATAGAGGTCTCAGACTAATCTCTATCTCGATCTATTTAGGTCGTGTTTCACAAAATAATGATTGAACCTTTTTGTTTAGATTCATATTTTGTTGGTGGATTTAAATATGATGGAAAAGCGGTGTTTGGTGTTATTGAAACATCTGAACGAATAGAAACTGTAAGAAACTAAAATCTATATCACCATTGTTCTACATAGGAAAAAAAAAGATTTATATACTTATCTAAATTAGGAATATATTTCATATATAATTTTTCTTTTTTTTTTTTCATTTATTTGAAGAATCGTGTGTCTCGATTGGTAATGGCTTGTGCTGATCGAACTGAAATAATTCGTAAAGCTACTCTTAATTGTTCAACAAATATATTTGAACAATCACGATCATTTGTCTTTCATATTCTAAGTAATATTAATTGAAATATTAATTTATTCAATATCGTTCTTTTCTCTAGCTGCTTTAATCGATCCAATTCATACAAAAAATGGTACAGTAGTACTATTTGCAACATTTACAACTAATAAGTAAGAATATTAGTACCAAAAAAGAATATATATTTAACCAAATAAATGATTAGTTCGTCTATAACTGCTTCAGCTGTTTGTTTATTTGTTCTTGATAAACAATTTTATGATATATTTACTGGTCCATCAATAAAAAATAGTCGAACAAACGAAATAAATGAATTAATATTTAATTGTTCGCAATCAATACCATCAACTATTGATCGAGATATGGTTGAATCAGAAAGACAATTTTTACCTTATTTATCTAATCCATTATTCATCGAAACAATGTCAAATCATATATTTACGGCAATTAATGTTATTCAATATAAACCTGATCTTTATTGTTTAATTATTGGCACAAGTAAAATAACATTTATTTCTATGATTCTTCTTCTTCTTCTTCTACTTCTTCTTTCTTTCTTTTTTCATATTATGTATTTCTTTCAGGTAATGGTCGTTTATTTACGGCATTTACTGATGTAACATTTAAAACGAATATATTTGAAGAATTAACATTACCAATGAACATGAGTTATTCAATCAAATCGATTACATATAAAAAAGTGTATGTATTCAATGTAATCAGTGATTTGAAAAAGATTAGTTTTTAAAATTTAGTGGTAATAATTCATATGCGATTATTATAACAAATCATATAGGATATTTGATAATTAAACTCACATCATGTTATGATAATCATACAAATCTTTGTTTTGAATGTTGGATGAAAGATTGTTCAATACGAAAAATCGTTTTAACAGAGTACAAGTTTATCTATTTTGAATAAAGATTGATTTTATTGTTTTTTTTTTTGTCTTTAGTAAAAATGATAGACATCAATGTATTTATGAAACTAATATTCGATCAATGTCAAACAATACTACGGATATATTCGCTTTAGATATCGATAATTATTCGGCGTCATTTGATTGGTCATTATCCAATCGAAATTCGGGTAATTTTCTTTTCTCATATTGGAATTCTTCTAGTAACGAGCTAATATTTCATGATAGCTGTCCATTTCCGATTTCAATAATTTTGTTTGCTTATAAATTGCACAAAGCATTTAGATTTGACTGAGATATCGAATTTTGAGATGAAACTTTATGTATATAGAGAATTCAATTAGACTATCTCTTTTGAAAAAATTTGCAAAGTTTGAACAAAGTCTCTGCAAGACATAGACCCTTGAACTAATCTTATTAAGAACTGTGTTCATGCAAAGTTTGAAATCGAAAGTTGACTTTTCACGTGATTGTAGTTTTTGTTGAAAAATCGTGCATAATTTCGATCTACTCGACGTCGTTCACTAAGGTCTATAAGATTCATCAAGTCCTAGCTGGAAAGTGAATTGACACTTGAAAGTATTCTTTCATAAGATATTTAAATAGGATTAAACTTGATAATCAGATCGTTTAAAAGAAAATTTCAAGTTAAACGATAATTCCAATGAATTATGAGTATTCATGAATCTAATTTGGAATAATTTAAGTTCATATTCTCTTCTTACAATTTTTATTTATTTTCAATCTTAGATGAAAAATCAAAAATGAAATTATTATTCTATATTGTTATTCCATTGTCATTTATTGTTTTTATTTTATCAATATTAATTATAATTCTTTTAACAAAATCAAATCATAAAATAAAACAAGGACGATTTTATCCAGCTGATTGCCGTAAAACACGAGATTCATCATCGGCACCTGTTTTTTCACATACATATACAAATAATGTTATGTATAGAACTAATAATAATAATAAGCAATTATTTTCTGAACGACGAAATCAACAACATATATTTCCTATTAAATCAGATTTATGTATACATCAAATTTCTTCAAATCCTGTTTATTCAACAGTATCATCGCAAAGTTTACCTTCATTAGTATTATCGCCACTACCAATCAATTCATTGAACCCATCCCAACATCTTTCAGTTCATCGTCTTTATAAAACTTATGTGTAATCATTGTATTTTTTTAATTTGAATATAAATCCATATTTGTTCTCAATCATATGGTTTTTCTTGGAGAAGAATGGTCGATTGCGTTTAGAAAAACTCTTTTTATTTGAAACTGTATTTATATGTATATATATTATACAAGGTGCAATAGCTTGCCAAATTGTTTTATTCCATATTAGACAATTAAGATTTTCAATTGAAAAACAAATGAAATTTAATATAAAAAAAGTTGCTTTTAGTTTGATAACTCTGGATACAGGACAGCTGTCTGTCTATATATTTTACTGTTTAGTTCCTATAATGTCGCCGTTTTTTTTTTCTTTTCTCTTTCTCTGATGAATACATATCAGTCGTTTAACGATGATTTTATCTATTTCATTCTATGATTCATAGTTATATAATACAGTACATTTTTTATTCTGCTCTAAGTTTATATCAGTCTGTATTCGCTACATATATAATATGACCGATTCATTCTTTATGAACCAATCGTTTGACCTGTATATATTCATTTTATTGATTTTTGACTTTTTTTTCTATACGAACATAGAATTAGAAGCCAAATTTTTCTTAATTTTCAACGATATATAAAAATCAAGATGTATACATGTAATGATAGAATAAACAATTCTTGTCAAGATTATAAAGCATACTTATAACCTCTAATAGTAATCAGTTAGACCCGTTACTAATGAGCACTAACATGTGTCAATGAAAAGTTGAATTTTTATATCTTGTAAAGAAATTTTTTTTATATACAGTTTTGTAGAGATTTTTCTAGACTCCAAGCTTATACATTAAACATCTTCGATCGTTTTCTCTTTGATAAGAAACAATGTGATTTTTCAATGATTTAATACAACTTTTCACTAACAATGAGCTTTCGTATTTTCAATAGCGTCATCTATAAAAGATGTGATTAGATGCCAAAATTCCTCAGAAATTGCTCTTTATGTAATACTGCAAGCGATTGAAAATCTGTCGCTGCCGCAATCGTTTTTCAAGAAATCTTTTGAAAATTTCTTCCCTTATTGTACTAAATTAGTATAATTAGATTGAATCTATCAGATTCACCACAATTCTGACAGCTGAACTTGTATCAGTTTTTAAGTCTTGCTAAAATTATTAATTAATCTTCTAAAGTTTTCTTTCATTTATTTCATAGAGATAAATGTCTAAAGAGTTGATAAAACCTATAAAAGTCCTGAAAGTCTAAAGAACGAAAGAGAGAAAGGAGAGAAAAAAATGTTTAAGAACATCAATCACTATAACAGTAAACACAAACACAAAGAAACGGAAAAAAGAAAAAAAAAAAAAGTGCACACATACAAGAATAAACTTATCTTTGGCTCGAAATCTCCAAAAAAGAAAAAAAGAAAACACAAATCGAAAAATGAAATCCTAAAAATTAGGAAGAAGAAAAAAAATAGCCAATCGGCAACACTAATAAGGACTAGAAAACTGAACATCAGTTTCTATGCCTATTAAACAAACAAACAAACAGAAAAAAAATCACATGCATCATTTTGCCTGTACATTAGATATACAAACGAATGGGCAAGTGAGTGAAAAAAACACACACATATATATATACTTTTTAACGCGATCAACAAATACAGTTGACTTTATATATATATATATAAATACAGTTTAACTTAAAAATTGTTGTTGTTACTTATACGATAAGAATTTTGTCTTGGATTAATATCATATAAATGACTGAATTCATGATCATTTGAAATATAACGTATATTATTATCATCATCCGAATCATCATCATGTCTTTCAGTCGAATTAATAACACGAATACAATTAGCACAGTGACATTTTTTTAATACGGGACAAAATATTTCACCACTTTCATCATACATTGAATGAGCTACGAGAAAAAAAAAACAAAAATATTATAAATAAAAATCTCAAAGAAAAAAAAACTCTTACAAGTATAAAGACATTTGGGCATATTATGACTTTTACAATGTCGACAAATTGTTTTTGGATATTGATATTGTTGTTGTTGTTGTTGATGTTGATGTTTTAAATGAAGAATGTTATTAAATTGATGATTAAGATTTTGAGGATTTTCATCGGATGGTGATATACTACTTGCAGGTGACCATAATGAATTCGAGAATGAAGATGAAGATGAAATTGATGAGAATATCGTTGATTTTCGACGTGGTTCACCTGGACCATCACTTCAATAAAAGATAACAATAATAATAAAATAATTTTTTTAAATTGTTTTTTTTTTTTTTTGTATGTCTTACTGAAAATAAGTAAATGGTTCAGTCATGGTTTCAGCATTAAATTCATAATTAAGTGGATCAAAAGCTGTTGCACGAGAATAGATATTAGTATTTTCCATAAGTAATGGCGATATTGGTTTCATAAGAGTTTTATTACTAGTACCCGAATAATGATACATTATAATATAGTAATAGATATTAGATGTGTCTGTCGAATAAAAGGCGTTAAAAATTCAAAATGAATGAAAATCGAAGGGTACTAAAAAGATGCTATGAATCTCTAATTCTCTCTCTCTTTTTCCTTGTTGATACATGTGCAGTGGACGTGAAAAACAAAAAGAGAAAAATCAAATGGGAGAAGACCTGGATATAGTAGAAATTTACACTATTGAGTGGACTGATCGTATAGTAAAAAAAAAAGCACGTGTCATGATGAATCAACTTCGTTCATTCATAAGATAGTGAGAGACAAAATGATGCTCGTCAATAAGATACTATTCTACTATTATGAAAATATCTATGTATTTTGATCGAAAATTTATATATAATAAAAAATTTGTTAACGCAATCTACGAGATTAAAATATGAAAAACGATATAACTTTCTATTTTAGGACATATTGCTTTACTATCTTTTTACTTCACTTTCTAGAAGTGTGATAAGGAAGTACTTCATATATTATATCGAGATATGATTTGTAGTGGGAGGATGCAAACTATTCTAAATACTTCAACATTGTTTTTAGATTGCGTTTCACGAACTTCCGTAAAGATCTTGAAGGATAGCATAGTATGAAAGAATTCTCTTCATTTAATGCACCCTATATGAAATATGAAATGAAAACACTTACGAATTGATAATTTAAAATCAAAGAAACACAATCACATCGATTTTGAATAACTTTGAATGGTCGGCGGCATTAACGAGTACAATATCCTCGTAGACGGAGTGTACACCAAAGAAATGCACTTTTCTGAATGAATAAGCCAAGCAAACCAATGGACAATATCATAGACTAGTCAATAAATGATCGATCTGGAATGCACTAAAATGACGTTATAACAATGATAATATTTCTTTATTCAAAAAGTCAAACAAAACACTTGTATTTTTTTTTTCGTCTAAAATACAATTCAAAATGCTTCACTGATGTATTCTCAAACTTTTTCTTTGACTGAATAATATTTTTGTAAAATAATATTTAAATTATTTTTCGATCGTTTTATGTCCGTAATTTATCCAAATAAAAAGGAATTCACTTTTATCAATTGAGTGACAGTTACAATTCTTTTCAAAATAAAATCGAAATATGCCTAAAGTTTGAAAAAAAATTGCATTGAACAAAATATCATTTCACATTTCACAATAATATATAGTATGGCAATATTTTAAATCAATTTGTTACTTTTCGTTTCATCATTTGCGATTAGGATTTATTTGGTTTTTTTTTCTACTTCATTGATGAATATCACAATGTAAACTGTACATATGTTCGTAGTCTTACAACGTTTTAGAAACTTGTAAAAGAACCTTTACAACTATTTGTAATTTCACACAATTAACTCTTTAAAATTGTTTTTCTTAATAATAATTGATTCAGCTTTTTATTAGGCTATAGGATAGTGACAAAAAAGGTGTATGTGCAGTTGAAGAGAAGATTCACATTCTATATCTATACCATATCCACATCCACCATATTAAACATCAAATCATGTATTGCAATAAGTCCTGATTTTTTCGAAATCGTTTCAATTTGTTTAAGTTTTGACAAATAGTTCTATAGATTTAATATTCATCACTTTTTTCAAAGACTATAAAAAACTCAGAAAATTCGAATTATTCGATCAAGCAGAGCGATTTTGGAAACAAAAATTAAGACCGTTGCAAATGACTATGAATCGTTGATTTCTATTACTTTGCTTGTTTGATCATAGTGTGAATTACTTTATTTTACACAAAAATAAGCGAACAAGAAACGAACATATGAATTGAACGAGTTGGATAATTTCAGGAAGAAGAAATTAATAATCATTTTCATTCATTGCTATTTGTATGTATTTCTTCATTTATTGATAAATCTGAAGGAAGATATTGTAAATTATGCTTTCTACTTTTCAGTTTTTTATTATCAACGACGTTATTATATTCATTTGTTTTATCTTGATTAGTTGATGTACTGACTTCAATTGAATGTTGACTTCGTTGAGCTTTAGCTACTTCTTCTGTATTGGTTACTATCTTTGGTTTATGAGGTGGTTTAGAAGGTAAAATAATTGATTCATACGGGCCTTCAATATTTTCTATCCACATATTAATTGTATTCAACTTGTCTTTTGTTATATTTTTATTTGTTTTAATTTTTGGTTTTATTTTTGGCCGAAATAGACCACAACATGCCATGATAACAAACGAAGATTTTCATGATTGAATCATAATATTAATCAACTGAATCATAAATAAAATAGTTTACAAGAAACTGCAATGATAATGGGCAATCATGTTTTTTTTATGTTGTTAAATATTCGTTTCAGCGCCATTCTTTAAATGATTATTTCTAGAAAATATTTGATATTCATAATTTGTGATATTTATTACGTTTGTGAAAGAGATCATTTCCTTTTTTTACACCTTCGTATTAAATTGTATTATTTCTTGCAATATCAATAATATACCAATGTTTAAGATACTGACTACACTATCATCCGCGTTCATTGCAACATTAAGACATCTACTCTATCAAAATATGTCTTTTTTTGATGGTGGTGTGTTCTAATGATTCAGCGAACACTGGTACCAATGTGCACGGACTGAGATAGTGAAAAGAAGTTTAACAGCAATGTATTTCTAATATTCTTCTATTATGTTTAGTTCCAGAAGGTATTTTTTAATAATACCATTTCAAAGAATAGGAAATGCGAGGTCACCGCATTTTCTGCGACCTTTCACTAAAAGTTTAAACGTATCACAAAACTCGTAAAATGACATCTTTTTTTCGGTTTTTATGATATTTTTAACTTTCTAGTGGAAGGTGATAGAAAATGAGAGGATCCAACATTTTGTACTCTTTAAAAGAGCATTTTTGAAAAAATATCTTCTGTGATCTGAAAACTATCGTGCTCGGATTTTTAGAAATCTTGCGATAGAATGCATGACTCGATTGGTTACCAAAATCACTACCTGAATTTTGAGCTAGGTGCTTTACTTTATAGAAAGAAAAGTCAAAAATACATTGTTGTTAAACATTTATTGCAGCACTTCACATGAACGAGAAAACGTTTTGAACTGATACTCGCCGTTTGAACTCATATTGGGTTCACAAGGAGGTCTCAATAAGACTAGCAATGTCCTAAAAGAGTTCGCAATCATTGGTCCCTGCTGCTAAATTATGATCGTTTACGAAATTATCAATGTGAGACTTCGCTATCATTAGATTTATCTATGGACAAAACTTCAGGTTCAAACTTGTTTATTTGGTTTTTCAGTAAATACTTAAAGCTGGATCGAACATACAGTAAACTGAAGCTGTACATCTTCAATTTATTAGTTTTTTCTAATTCAATAATATTCTCGAAAAGAAATTTTTTGATCTGACTTTTGATGACAAAGTAATATCTCTTTTATGGATGATCTATCGTATTAATTAGATAGAACTACCGTTTGTATTAAGAAACCAATGATTACTTCTGTAAATTTCGCTATTAGAAACGTTGATGACAACGAATAAGTAATTAGATTATTATTGTTATCATAATGTTCTTTTCTATCAAATCCTAATGATTAATTCTTGAAGCATATTATCCACTATTTTATTTCGATGAATCAGGATTTTTATTTATATATCAGCTTGTAGATCAGAAGCTACCCAACAAATGCATTATTTCAAGTTTTATTTTTTGTCTTTCGACAAGGCACCTCAATTTTTGTTTTTCCTAAGTACTCATTTTTCAGAAATCAACAACCATTTTATGTTGAATGGAATTCTTGCTACGAAACAATCGACTGTGACAACTTTTAGTATGCTCGGAAAAGGACTTATGAAGTAAACAAAAATCTATTAGCTCACAATTAAGAATAATTTTTTTAGGTCTTTCTAAAAGTCTCTTACTACTCTGAAAAGGAAATTGGCAAAACATATTCAAATCCATATTCGAAAAGAGTACAAAATTCTCGTCCTAACTCTTCAGAAATGCTTTCTAGCGGATTAAAACTCAATCAACAGCTTGTCTAAAAATTTTCTGATCACTCGTTAATTTTCTCAAAATCAAATATAATCTTATATATCTCTCATGATGATGTATAATTCGAAAACGAGACATTTATTTATCAGTTATAGATAATGTGAGAAATACAAAAATGAAAAGAGAAGAAATACCCGTCGATTTATATAAAGTATTTTCCATATGTTACAGAGTATTTTTAAAATCATTACAGCAACCGGACTAAATAAACAAAGTTAACATTTCATTCTTTAGAAATAAGGATCGAGATTTGTATTGAAAATTTATTGAATATTGTGAATACAAATGATTGTTTTTTTATCTTATAATAATATAGTATTCAATTGTATGAAACATGTTCTACGTAATAGTTTATCTTCTGACAGAAAATTCTTCTTTTTTTTTTTGTCTATTCTTTCACATTATCTGTTCTTCCCTCCGGAAAAGTCTAATATTTTATTATTCGGGAAAGAGAAAAGGAAAATTTTATCAAAAACAAAGAAGGCGTGCATTCTTTTCTCTTTTATATATTCTGTTTATATATATATATGGCCATATTATGTGAAAAGTAAGTTTTTCATTGTTATTTCACATTTATTGTGTGTCCATCATATATATATATCACATTATATTTATATCTATGTCTCAAACATTTCGTAATTCTTTCGTAAGTTAAAAAAAAAGAAAAATTTATAACATAATTTTTATTTAGAAAGATGATAGACGAATAGATTATTACACTTCAATTTCTCCTGAATATCAATTTGGTTTGAAATTTTGTTTTATTTCAATAAATAAAAAATATTTTCTTTTATCTTATAGAAAAACCAGCAATTGATTGTTTATTAGATTATGTGTCAAATCAAGAAGCTAGAAAACCAGCAATTGATAAATTAATTCAAGAATATTTAGAAAGTATTGGTAGTCCATTAAAAAATTATTATTCATCATTATCTGTTACACCTCTTATGGGTATTTATATATACATATGAAGATTTGATCATTCTATTTTTGATTGAAACAGGAAATGATAATAAGACTTTGGCAAGTATGTATAATCAACAAATACAAACTCCTACTCGAACTATTCAACATTATCAATCAGCTCCATCTTTTTTTTACACACCAATGACTTCAGGTAATGATTCAAACAGCTATAGTAATAATCATTATGATTTTCAACATACGGCTTTAACACCTTTACTTCGGTAATAAATGAAAAACAAAAAAAAAAGGTTCAATATGATAAGAAATTTTTTTTTATTCATATTAAAAGACCAGATTCAACTCGATCTTATCGTTCATCATCTATACCAACTGATGGTATTGGAAATACACCATGCAGTAGAGTGTCAACTTCATCAAATCAAGATACTTCAATAGTTGATCGATTTGTAAGTTATTAAGGATTTTATAAACAATATTAAAATTGTTTATTATTAGGTTAATGAATACAATAGTAAAGATAGTCGTTTAAAAAGAGCTGCTGCTCAAGAACGTCGACAAGCAACTCGTAAGTATGAGAACTTTGATGAATACGTATATCTCACGAGCACATATAGGGAAGATGGTCCTGATCCTAATACTTTTTTTCTTATTGGGAGTGGTATCATTTATAGTTGTGTCAAAGTTCATCTTCTCATTGTGAAAGTTCATGAGAAAATTATTGAGTAATGACTAATTCAATACTTGCTATTACACCTTTGATAGTAAAATTTTGTAAACAACAGAGTTGTCAAACGGATAAACATGCAGAATAGACGAAGTATTAGTCAATTAAAAATAGTAATGAATCTCCAAGAGGAAGAATATTACGAGTCATGCAAGATGCCTCTAGCGCTTTGGCAATGCTAGAAAACCATATCGCATTTTCCACTAGTACATGTTGACGCGAAATTGGGTCTAACAATGACTGGTTTCGCTCATTACTAATCGAAAGAGAACTACCCGAACTTGAAATCCGCTATTTGAGTTCATATTGAACATACAAGGAAGTCTCAGTAAGAGTAGAAAAATTTTAAAAGGGCTCATGCTCATGAATCTCTGAAGCCGAAATATGATCAATTTACTGAATTTTCTACCCATAGATAGATCTAATGATTCTTATTATAGTCTGAAAAAAAATCGAAAGTTACTTTGAAATTCAATATCTCGACAGAGGTACGTTCTTTTCGGCTAAAACTTTTACACTATTCTAAGGGTTAGTAGACCTATCTTTGGATAGAAAATTCACTAAATTGGTCATATTTTGATTCAAGAAGCCCACAGAAACGAATCATTGTGAGCTCAAACGGCAAGTTTCACTTTGAATAGTTCGCTCATCAGAGAATTTTGTTTCTTTTTTTTTTTATTAAAGGGCATTTTGGAAAAGTTCAACCAGGTTTGATATGGACATCACCATTACCTTTTCGACCACGAATATTTTCTATGAGACCACCATCATTATCTTGCAAGATATTTCTTGGTGGTATTCCACATGATCTTAGTCCTAGTAAGTGTGTTTTTTTTTTTATGTAAAAGATTTTTCTTTGTATTAAAATTTATATAGGAGTTTTACAAGAACGTTTAGAAAGTTTTGGATCAGTTCGACTAGAATGGCCCAATATGGATAATATGCCCATTCATAGACATTCATCAAATAGTATGAGAAATTTTTATTTTGAATAATTTTTTCAATTAATATTTTGTTTGCAAAAAAAAAAAACAATTAGTTACGACTGGTTTTGCTTATGCTATTTATGAAAATGAAGAATCTGTTCATCAAATTTTACATATATGTTCAACAAAAATTGATCGATCATTAGATGATGGTCGATGTGAATATTATCTTGATGTTTATAGTCACCGAACAACTTCAAGAAGAAAAAGTGTAAGAAAATATTTTCTTAGAAAATATAAAATAAGATTTACTTTTTCTAGATTCAAATTATTCCATGGTTTGTAGTAAGTGTTTCATATAAGAATTAAGTTTAAAGAATATTTTTTTTTATTATTTAGGAAGATTCACAATGGTTAGCTGAAGGTGATAGTTATACAAATTGGGAACAACGACTTGGATCTACTGAATGTATTAATCGAACAGTTTTTGTCGGGGCTTTACATGGAATGATGACTGCTTATGCATTGGCTCGAATATGTCAAGAATTATTCGGAGATGTGGAATATTCAGCTATTGATACTGATAGAAATAAATACCCTATTGGTAAATATATGTCTTTTCATTGCATACTATCGTACTCGGTTATACATGTTCATTTTCTACAGTGTGTTTCAAAAGTCTGTCGGAATAGAAAAAAAAAAGAAACAAGAATATCTCTCGAAGATTTCAAGCGATTAGCATAAATAATCTATAACTTTGTTTGATGTACCTTTTAGTTTTTTTCAACATAGTCTAGAAAACCAATCATGTCAGTCAAATTTGACACTGAAATGGTTAATGAATATAGTATTGAAGAAATTTCTAAACGCTTTTATGAAACTGATACTTGTGCAAACGTGCCATGCTTTGAACGTTCTATAGAAATGAGAGAAGTCAATGTAGTTCA
Organism: Rotaria sp. Silwood2; assembly: GCA_905329745.1. Classification (NCBI taxonomy): domain Eukaryota; kingdom Metazoa; phylum Rotifera; class Eurotatoria; order Philodinida; family Philodinidae; genus Rotaria; species Rotaria sp. Silwood2. The sequence continues at coordinate 152,998 of CAJNSZ010000044.1, forward strand.
TGTTACTAATGAAAATGTATTAGCAGAAGCTGTTCTGGTTTCTCAAAAAATATTTTTTCAATAGCATACAGAATTATGACAGAACCTAGTAAATGATTCAACAAAATGAAATATCTTCACTTCTCAACCATAAATTACAACATCCGAATTCAAAGAGGTGGCGCTTTTCGATGAAGTTCACATCAACTATTGGAGTTAGTATCTGTCGGATGATTACGTCTGCAAGACCAACTTGAATTAACAAAACTTGCGAGCATTATTTAAGTGTGAGCATTTTGAAGAGCGAGTTCGTATGTATGACTTGAATTGTTCACAACCTTTTATGTCTGAAGGACTTTTGGAAAACACTGTATAAAGATCTTTTATTATTCTCCTTGTTCAAGTTTTGCTACCCGAGAGTGCCGTCCTGTTTTTATGCCAGTTCTGGTTCTCAAATAGGGTAAATAGATTTGCATGAAATTTTTACCACAGGTAGAGCACCTAAACTAAGGAGAGAAATGAGTCTAGCATTGTCTGATCAAACTAGAGTTTTGATCATAGATATCTGGAAGTATAGTCCAAAGATGAAATCAGTCGTTTTGGTTGTTTAGTCCCCATATCCGAATTTATAGAACCCTGAATGCGAGTATCCCGGTTTTGAACCCAAACATTGACGTATTTCTCTTATAAAAAAAGAACGTCTAATTTCTGAAAGAGCTTAAAATCATCTATGAGATATAGTCTAAGCTATCTTCAAAAACATTTTCAGTCCAATCAAATAAAGTTAGATGGAGATCGTAAGCGAACCTGATGTGGTCTTATGAACAACCGAGATTTGTCCAAAAACTTGCGAAAATCTTCTTTAAATCTTTCTTCTTCAACACCTGCTCCCTTATTCTAGGTACTGTATGTTATCAAATTTACGTAACGGAAATAGCGAAAATTGTCCATTATTTCGCGTTTCTTTCAAATCAACTTTTTTAATGAAAAACAAAATGCAAAAACGTTCCTGTTCTTCCGACGTAGTATATCCTATCAAGCTGAACCCCTTTTTGTACATATACTATACAATGTTTGGGACGAGTATTTTTTTTTTGTTTCAAAAAATATTTTTCTACTGATTTCTAATAGTCCTTACAAAAATAAAACATGCGTTTTTAAGAATAGTTTCGATATTTTGATTTTTTTATTCGAAGAGGAAAAAAATAAAAAGATATCAATCGAACATAGTATCTTAGAGAAGATTGGCAGTATTTTTTGCTATTGTAAACCCAGTATCTTATAGAAGACAAGATCTCTGTCCTGAAAATTTCAAATTTTTTTTTTCTGTGAGTCGTTCTCCAGAAAAAAGGACTGAGACGCCCTTAAATTGTGTACGAACTACTCGAATTTTATTCAATGTTTTGAATAACATATTTATGATCTTAAATTAGGTTCTGGACGTGTTGTATTTGTGAATACACATAGTTACTATGCGGCTGTTACCGCTAATTATTTAATGATTGAATGTGATAAATTTTGTAAAGTGGTATGTTCTATTATCAGATCTATTTCTATTTATTTTTCTTATTATTTACATTAGATACAAATCGACCCATATTTATCAGATAGTGTACCTTGTGCAGGTGCTAATGGACAATTGTGTCCAAATATGGGACAATTTTTTTGTCGTTCACTTAAATGTATGAAATATTATTGTGCAATATGTTGGGATTTGAATCCTAATCATACGATAACACAAACAAATACCAACAATAATAATATCGAATGTGAATCACCAGCTTTAATTCATAAACCATTAATGCGTAATTCGCGAACTCCGTAAGTATAAGAAATTTTATGAATGTTTCTTTTGCGACTTCTCTGTACCGATGATAGTCGCTAGTATGAGAATTTTACAGTTCTTTTTAATATAACGTGTTTTCTTTTCGTTTTTCTTGTGAAAGTACAGTTTTCAGAAGACTTGGAAAAAAAGTGATTATGTACAAATATTGGAGTTTTCTTTTTGTTGTTATTGTTTTGTTTGCTTTTGTTATCGTTGATTTTTTTTTCTCAAACTATTTCTGTTACTGTTGTTATGCTATGAACATTGAGTATATATGACATTTTGGATATTTCATCCGTGTGTTTGTGTTTTGAGCTAAGACAAAAATCAAACAAGTGTTTTCATGGTTTGTTTTGTTCGTTTATTGTGTCAAGTATTAGTATGTGTGTGTGTGTTTTCTTTTTGTCTGTTCAAAATTTCGTAAGATCTGATATAAAACTTTCCTATGAAATATAGAAAACAGAATCCGTCAAAAAAATATCTTGTCGTAATTTTATTAGGTCTTTCAAAGATGGAGCGATCAAATCCAACAAAAAAAAATTGAGAAGTGTTTATAATAATTTGAACAGCACATAAATTTCCATGACAACAAAAAACAAGTAACACATGATATTTTGTTGAATCACTTTTTTTCTCTGAGTCCGCATTACGCTATTATAGTAGATGACAAATGAGATAATTTAAAATTATTTCAAGTTGTTCTCGTCGTTATTCACACATTATCTCTCTGTTTCTCTTGTTTATTCGTATAACGAAGTGTTTACTCACCGGTGACACGAATAAACGCTTTGTCAGAGTTGCAAACATATTACCGAAGATGTCTGATTTATTTATTGGACGTGCCTGTATTGAGATACTGATTGATTCTTTTCATTGCTCTTATACAGAAAATTATTACAGGTACATGTGAAAACTGCTTCGAATGAATATTCGAACTGAATACAAACGTTATTTTTTTATTCAATACGTACTACTTTTGATTTATTTTTAAGATTTTCAAGATTCTGCATACACGATCGAAGATGATGATGATTTGGAGGCAATGATTTTTTCATAATGTCGACAGCCCGTTCACAACATGAAATTGCTTTGACATAGTCTCCCATATTCTCATACACCGTGCCCATGTTATTAAACGCAATAGCCAATGAGGGATGATTTGGCGGAAGAGCGATGTGTTGAATTTTAAGTGCTTTCTCGTAAAATGAGAGTGCTTTCGAATAGGCTCCCATGCTTTTATACACTGAAGCGATGTTATGGTAGGAAGTAGCCAGAGAAGGATGATTTGGAGGAAGATTTCTTGCGCATATTTCAGACGCTTTTTCATGAAATATATATGCTTTGGAATAATCTCCCATATTTGTGTACATTCTACCGATATTGTTATAAGAAGAAGCTAAATCCGGATGATTTGGGGGAAGAGTTTTTTGTTGAATATTAGTTGCCTTTTCGTAAAACAATAATGCCTTTGAGTACTCACCCATGTGTTCATTCATCGTACCGAGATTATTGTAGGAAGAAGCCAATAAAGGATGAATTGGTGGAAGAGTCTTTTGTTGAATTTGAAGTGCCTTTTCAAAAAACGAAAGTGCTTTCGAGTACTCTCCCATGTGATCATATACTCTACCAATGTTGTGATAACAATTGCTTAAATCAGGATAATTTGACGGGAGAGTTTTTTCAAAGATTTCAATTGCTTTCTCGTGAAATGAAAGCGCTGTGGAACACTCTACCATGGTCATATGCATCGAACCAATGTTGTTGTACGTGGCAGCCAAATCGAGATCATTTAAAGGGACATTTCTTTCGAAACTTTCGAGTGCTTTCTTATAATATGACAATGCTTCTTTGAAATCACCTTGACCACGTTTTATGCGTCCGAACTGATTATATATCTTGCCTTTCTTGCTGTTATCAGATGCCTGATCGAGCAATGTACTATGTAGTTGTTCAGCCATGTCAAATCGACTTAATTTGATCAAGAAATCACCCAGACGCTCCCATCCATTGGATCCTTTCGTTTCTTGTCGAATACATTCGGTGACAGTGCGAAACTGCTCATCGATATCACTTGTCAGTTTGAGTTCCACTTCATAGAGTTCTTTATTATTGTCAAGCTTCTTGATTTCACCAATGCGAAAAACGGTGTGCATTGAGAAGAGAATTTCTTGTTCTATCTTAAAATAACTGAGATTATCAATGAAAGCAAAAGGAGTCGAAGAAATAGACGGATCAATTGTCATTTTGAAGAAAATACCAACGCTACCAGATTTTGTCAGACCACCTTCGGCAAATAGTAGGGAAACTTCTTTTTCTTTACTAGTTGATAAGAAATTGTTAAACGATATGAGCCCACCTTTTGTTTTCACTAATTTCTTAAAATCTAATATTGATATACCTTGTCCACGGTAGACAGTGAATGGTTCTACATGAGGCTTACCAAACTGTTCTAAATACAATTGTTGTATTTGCTGATGTAGATCACGAATAAAAAAAGACATCTTAATGATAGTCTCGGCCTCCAGTTTACGTAGTGCTCTGTTAAGCACATAATATGTCAAGTATGTACGAGTATACCACCAGATTGATGATTGTGGATTATAGTCACGTTCAAATTCATCAATAATATTCAATTGACGAGAATTGTCAGAATACTGACTACGCCAGTACAAGATTAATTCTGTGATCGATTTCTCATCATACTTCATTTCTAATAAAATTTCTTTTAGAATTTGAGTGTACATGAATGATGGTTCTAATTGGTCTAAATTTTGATTCAATTCATTACCAACGAGTGGAACGAAACTGATCGATATAGAATCTTGATCAAATTGTTTGAGATCTTTTTGTAGTGCTTCACATAGAGATGTAATTTCTATGTGTATACCTTTAACTTTAGGCCATCCTTGAATTAACTGTTCATATTTGCATTTGTTGTTGTGACAAAAAACGTAGATAGCCTCTAGCTGCGGTGTATCATGAATTAGAGGTAATATTTGTTGAATATGTGTAGCTGATATAATCATGAATACCTTGTCATCATTGATTTCAGTAAGAAAATCAAGGCATTCGTCAAGATCCAAAAATGTTTCGATAGTGTTCATGATGCATCGGAGTTGTGCCATGGCATCTCGATAATCATTGCTCGATTCATCAAGATCGGGATACAGCCATATCAGGAGAAAGTTTTCGAAGATTCGTCGTCTAAAACGCCTGTTGGTTGATTCTGCTAATGTAGAAGAAATGCATGATGAAGATGATGGCTCTGTACTTTGACACGAAACTTTGGAAATCATCAACGTTTGCTTAGACTCTTCTGCGCTCATGTTAAGAATAAATATATAATGGTTTGTTTTTGTTTGTAATTGGTATCACTCCTATTCAGCAAATGACATGATGATTAAATGAATTCTATTGAAAGAAAAAAAAAAGACTTTCATTCTTATGTACATCAATTCTTTTTTTGGTGAGTGGTGAACAGTAAATAGCGAAATACATACTACACGACAATAAACTTTTTTTTATTTCTTAAGAGAGTAATCATGAGACCATCGAGTATACGAAAAACTTCATAAAAGAAACTTATTTTCTTGTGCACTCAATGCGTTGATGTCTGAAATCACGAATGCAAAAATTTTAAAACATGGCGAGAGAGAGGTAAACTGTGGATTGATACCTTGAATTCCACTTCTTTTTCAGATTATGCACATTCTATATACAGATTGGTCGACACAGCATGATATAAAGGTGAACGAACGTGTATAATCTGAAGAAGTTTCGATGTCATTGAAAACCACGTACAGAACTATTGTGAGCGCGCTCAAATTGTCTGTACCAGCCACATTGATCGACTGTTTTCGCTTATATTTTTCGAATTTTATCATTCATTAAAGATGACGTCACAAAAGTAGTCATCAGTTGCAAGACTTAACTAATAGGAAAAGTGTGGCGCCATCTGACAAGATCTAGTATGGTATATTACAACAGACGTTTTTGAGTAACAGTCGATTTCTCGCAACAAAAAGTATTAACTTCATAGAAAAAATATACAAAAGAATAGACCATTCGAACCATCATTTTTTTATGAGCCACAGTTCAACGTCGGTTGGTTTTCTTGAAAAATTGACGACATGGACGTCTAAGATATGATTTTATGAACTAAAATAGTTTTCTAACTTTTTTTATAAAGAAATAATTATATTTGGTATGGATTTCATGGCATTAGAATTCATTGATGAAAGGTGAAACTGTCGAATCAGGCGACATCTATTCCAAACCTTCCAATTTGTTTATGTAAACCAATATTTGAAGTTTTCCAAAGAATAATTTAATATGGATTTATTCGAAATTTTGTAAGCTATTAACTAACATAAAATTAGATCATTTGGATTTTATCAGTGGTTTTATTTTATTGTATTTTTTTTTCGTTAGACGTGTTTATTATGACTGCTTCTCAGAATGACAATGAATATATTCTTGCCTATCAAGCACAAGTAAGAGAAACATAAATATAATAAAGTTTAAAAAATTTTTGTTTTTCGAAATTTAAAGTTAAAATATGTTGAAAATGCTATTCTTGAACAAGAAGAAAAAGACGGAGTTGCAAGTGCTGAATTAAGACAATTACGTTCAGATCTTCGTGAAGCTCTTTCTCTGTTTAATACATCCAATAGTAATAATGGTATGCATATTCTTCTAAATTTCATCATTTATATATCTCCATCTATAGATGAATCAATAATTACAATTGATGATTCTGAATCAACACCTTGTGTCACGCTTTCATCCGATTCTGATAGTAGTGATGATGATGATGAAGAAGAGGAAGATGATGACGACGAAGAAGATGAAGCAGAAAATTCTATTGTAAAAGAAATTGTTGGTTCGTAAATATTTTTATTTTCGTTCATAATCAATTTCCTTGATTATTTATTTTCCAAGGTACAAATTGTAGTGTAAAAATCAATTGTCCTATCAGTGGTTTACAACGACATAATGCCGTTGTACTTGGTATTGAATCTATAGCAGATAATACAGTATGTATTAAAATATTCATTTTTTTCCTAATCTATATATTTCCTACTATTAGGTTCGAGTTTTATTTTGTCAGCCAACACGTCTTGATTTTAAACCATGTTCACATTTTCTCAATGATACTTGTCGTTTTGGTGACACTTGCAAGTAAGAAACCCGAAAAAACTTCTTTTAATTTGAACTCTTTTTGCTTTTTTTCGTTCAGATATTCTCATGGCTTTGTTATTTCTGTTGAAGATCTTCTTGAATATATTGAAGCAAATTATGAGTAAAGACATTTTTTTGTTTCTGTATATTAATATTGATAAAGATTATTTTTCGTAGAACTCTTGTTGTTGGTCAAAATGTTGTATGTAAACAAGGTAGTGATGGTCTATGGAAACCAGGTGTTATTGAAAGTGTTGAAAATGATAATCATCTTTGTGTAGTACGTTTTACTCATTTTAATGCATTAGAGGCTATACCATTTGAATCAATAATTACAACAAGTAAAAATAATTTAATTGAATATAAAATTTTAAAACAAGAAAATATTTATTTTTTCTTAAATTACTTCAGATGAAATTCAAACAAATAATGAAGATGAAAATCTCACTAATGATATTCTCAATTCAATTGCAGATATTCCAAGTTCATCTACTGATCAACCAAGATTAGGAAATTTAGGAGTTTGGGAAAAACATACGAAAGTAAGCAATAATGTTTTTATATTATAAAATTCACTAAAAACTTCTAAATTATGGATTATGCTAATGTGCGAATATAATCACAAGAAATCGTCTTAAATTTTCCTATATCGATTTTCTAGAAAATCAGCATAGTCGATTAGCTTTTCTAAGAAGATCAATAAAACGAAAGATTAGCTATATACTTAACACTTTTAAAATATATTACAGGGCATTGGTTCTAAATTACTTGCAAAAATGGGTTATAAATCTGGTCAAGGTCTTGGACGACAGAATCAAGGATTAATAAATCCTATTGAAGCTCATGTTTTACCGAAAGGTAATTGATAAGATTGAATTAAATTTTATTAATCTATAATTTTGTTTTTGTTTTTATTTTAATAGGAAAATCTTTAGATGCTGTACTTGAATTGAAAAAAAAGAATAAATTACCCGATGCATTTAAAATAAAAAAACATCGAAAAAAAATAACAATTGAAAAACAAAAAAAAATACCTGAACAAAAAGATATTTTTACATTTCTTGATAAAATATTTACATCAGAAATGAGATCAAGTTTGTTTCTTATCAAATCTTTAATTAAACTTAAAACAAAATTATCATATTTCTTTAGCTAATCAAGATTCAACACCATCACCATTAGATCGATTTAAAGATAATAACACAACTGTTGATGAAACATCCTTACTTTTACATACACAAGTAAGATTTATTTTATTTGAAAAGACTCCGGTAGATTCGGTGATCTATCCGAAACCAGGATGCCTTATATGTGGTTTTGTGGAGGAAATTGTGGCATATTGAATAGTATATAAAAAATTAAGTTTTCCTCAAAATTTTCATACGCTCAGGGTCGATACAATAGTTATAATACTTGAAGAATACTATAAGGTACTCATAGACATGGTAATACATAGGATATTCTCAAATTTCGTTATTAAAGTCAATGCGATATAATTAAAAGTAATAATAAAAATAACAGACCTCTATCCTGCAACCTAATATCCGTACCTCTCACCATGAATCTCAAAGTCACAATTTTTTTCATGTATGAAGTAGTTATCCAAACCAATTTACTAGGAATATTGTACTAATTATTGCTACATGAAACTTTTTCACAGGACAATGAAGTATTGCTAAGATATCGTCATTATACTAGCCTCCTCATACAGAAAACTTAGCTATCCTAAGGAAGAAACTTGTAAATTGCTAACGAGTTTCTGCTGTTCCGAAAGATGCTATATGTAAAACATATAGGACTTGCTAGTGTGCAATTTTTGAGAATGTTTTACGATTATAAAATCAAGAAATAACCTCGACTTAAGCAAAGAAACCATTTTCAAGTATGAAGAAAGCAACGACGAAAACTATTGATTATAGTAAATCGAAGGTAACCTATAATTATATCGAATTGAGTATAAAAACGGATTTTGAGAATATCCTATGGATTAAAATGTCTATACATACTGTATAATATCCTTCAAGTGCTATACGGCTTGTCCAAGCGTAACGCTGTGACATTTTTGACAAACTGTTTTTTGCATTATCTCTGAAACTATGAGAGCTAAAAACTTCGTTCAAACGCCATTCGGCACAGCTTGACAAACTCTATTTATGCCATAAAAATGACTTTTTTCGATAAAAGTCTCGAGCTTCGAGAAAGGATTTTTGGTCCCGTAACGCTGTGACATAAAAAGACCCTTTTTCTTCAGAGTCGCTAACAAAACTGCAATTTTTTGTAAAAATGTTACTTCATATTAAGCACTTCTAGAGCCAGGTTTGTAGAGCTTTGAACGGGCTTCTAAACGCTAAAAATTATTTCCTTCAAGCTATTTTTACTTAGATAAAAAATGCAAAAAGCAAACGTAACGCTGTGACACAGTTTTTTGTCGACCAATTCTAAGGCACTTACCATGATCAGAACGATTTGATTTTTATAAGTGTTAGTCTTTTCTGTATAACTAATCGTTCTACGCAAGAACGAGATCGATACATCGATATGGAAGCTCACAAAAGACGCAGTAACTTGGAAACTGTATAAGAGTCTAAAAATTGTCCTTAACCACAAAAGTCGAAACTAAATATGCCATATTATAGAGAATGAAATTCTGCATCGAATGGTATATTTTTCGACTTTTTTTGGAAAAATTTCTTAGTTAGAAAATCCAAAACACGATTTTTGAAAAGTTTAAAACCCAGTTTTCAATGCTAAAATCTAATTTTTGTATAAAATAATTCTCAAATTCGTAATCAGCGTTAAAAACTGCATCTNTTCTCGTTATTATTGGAATCAGCAGATCCTAATATATTTATCATCAAATTAATGGTAGATTCATTAAAACCTTTTCAAACTATAAGACTAGCTTTACAGATCGGTTTTTACAAAAAAAAGGCATTTATTTAAATAGCATTTTCTTTAGCGTCGGGCCAGGTCTGGGCCGGGCCGGGCGGGCCTAATAATATGATGGGCCGGGCCGGGTGGGCCTAATAATTTGATGGGCCGGGCCGGGCGGGCTTGAATTAGTTTTGGGCCGGCCCGAACCATAAAAAAGTGGCCCGTTTCGAGCCCTGGTGTGAATCCTAACATCTTCATATCAAAATAACAAAAAAAAAAACAAACTGAACATATTTTCTTTTCTAGAGGTGCATCAACAGTTGCTTTAAATATCAAACAACGTTTAACAACTAAAAAAATTCAATATAATAAATTAAAACATATTGAAAATAATCTTCAATCTAAACGTGAACAAATTCGTACAAAAAAACTTGATCTTTTTTAATATAAATAATTTCTTGTACAAAATAAACACACTCTTAATTTAATTTCAGATTTTATTTATAAAAGAAAAAAAAAAAGAACAATGCCATCTGTTAGTCATTCTCGTACGAATACACGTGCGGAAGAAGTAGCACGAAAACTTAAAGGCATTGAACGGTATAGAAATTTCATCTGAATTCTTTCGAATGATCTTCTTTTTTTTTTTCAATTCAATTAGATATAATCCAAATTGTCGTCCAATGCTTGAAGAATATGTTCAATATCAAATTGATAATCGTTTTTATGATTTTGATGCTAATATGGCTTTATTAAAAATGTATCAATTTGATCCAAGTTATTTTCAAGCTGATAAAGTTGCAGATATTCTTCTTTTGGCATTAACAAATTTGCCAAAATCAGACTTTTTACTTTGCAAATATTTGCTTGATACACAAAAAGTATTTTGAAAAAAAAAAATATTTTCTTTTTGTTTTCATTAAATTTATCTTTTTTTCTTATCAGAGTCAAGAAAATACACGTGTAGTTGAAGCGTTACAATTTGCTGAATTACTTGAATCATGTCGATTTCAAGATTTTTGGGTAAGTTTCATGTGATTTTCTTAGTGTCTAAAATTCAGTTCGACGTTATTAATTGGTTAAGAGTGCGCATTTTCTGATAGCTTGAATCCTATTTGACAAAAGTATGATTTTCTAGCGATCATACTACATGTATTATACCGATAATGAATTTTTGCTGGAGTACGAAATACAATGAAACATGTCGAATATGTACTCGATTATTTTTCCATTAATATAATATGACTAGGAATGTGCGAGAAAATTTTTAAATCGTACCCATCAAAGTATGGTTTAGAAGAGATGACACCAACTGTTACAATTGTCGAATAAATTCTGCAATAGTTTTCTCTTGATCAGTCCTGAGAACACTGGAACATAGAAAATAATCATAGCAACCGAATACTAACCTTCAATGAATTAAACTTATGTGTTTTAACTCACATGATTCGATATAGACAAGACAATTTCAATCTCTGTTTCATCGCGACTTGAATCAAATTTATTCTGACTACGATATGGGCTGAGATTGTCTAATAAAACTTAGTATAGAATATCGTGAGAATGAAAATTCTTTAAATTAGATAAGAGCATCGCATTTTGTCAAGACGCAATATGTTGCTTGAATTTCTCTGCAACAATTTGGTAAGTTCGTATTTGACTAATAATCATTCGAAATATTCATTAAGATTGATTGAACAATAAATTTATTTAAACTTGTTGTTTTTTTAGGAAACATTGGATCGTACGTCGGTGAAAATTCCAGGTTTTGAAGATCGTATTCGAGAATGTTCGTAAAATTAAATTTGTATTTTATCTCATATGACTTTTCTTAATTTCAGTTATTTGTCAAACAATAAATCGAACATATCAAACAATAAATCGTCAAGAATTACATTCAGCATTAGGTCGTCTCTTTAGTAATAATTTGCCTTTTTTTTTTTTTTTTTGTTCTTATTATAATCAACTCATGATATTACTTTTTCTTAGACAATGATTTTGAAGCATTAATTAAAGCTCGTGGATGGAAAGTACTTGCTGATGATCCCAATTATATCTGGATTGCTAATCATGAAGAAAATATAAAATCTCGAAATATAGTTGAAAAGATTAAATTTGAACGTAAGTTTTAAATAATATAGAGAAAAATCTTTATTCTTTATATTTTTTTATTTAGATGTTGCACCAGTTATGAATATTGTCTAATTTGTGCGCATGACCTTTTTTTTTTTTTTTTTTCTCTTTTATTAAAATAAAGAAAAGAAGACAAACGAGAAATATTTATTTAATCATTCGTAGTCGAAGACATTGAATGAAATAACGTAAATGATGTGATAAACGAGCACGAATAAATATATTCTGTTGATGATGTAGAAAATTTGGTATGGCAATTGAATATGAATGTAAACATAAAGGAATTGTACGAACTTTTGCTTGACGTACACCTAATTTTTTTAATGTTGCAAATGGTAATTTCTAAATAATCCCCCAAAAAAGAAAAATGATTCTAAAAGGAAAGCAAAAAAAGTGTTAACCATACTTGTGGTGCTAATTTAGCATAATGAGAATATTTATGATCACCTAATATAGGTGTTCCAAGTGCATGAGCTAAATGTGTACGAATTTGATGTTTGACACCTGAAAATTTCGAAAAACAAAAGATCAATTTATATTAAAATTGTACGTTGATATATTTTTTACAAAATATTGAATTCAATAGGCTCTCTTCGGAAATGTTAGAATAGTTTCATGCAATGATATAAGAGAAATTTACGATTATTGTAGTATTTGATCGTATTGAGTACGAGTGACTTTCTAGTATATCTCAATTTGTTGATTTATATTGGCATAAACAAATATACTTAAACCATATGAAAAATAGTGCCGATAGTATTTTAATTTCCTATAAAAAGCTTTAAAAAAGTTTCACTTTCTATGGTTTGATAGTAAAAAAGGCTCAAACAAGTTCATGAAATTTTTAATTCATTAACTATTCAAATAATCAAATATCACTTGATATCAAGTCTGAAGAATTTACTTACTAAGAGAAGTTCTCTAACTAATAAATCGTTTTTGAGTCAAGATAATGTACATTGTATTGACCTCAATGAGTCATGAATACTAGAGTTGGGTAGTTTAAAAACAACAAAAACTAGAACCGGAACCATTGAATTAGTTTTTCTATTACCATGGCATTGATTTTAAAAAATACTGTAAAAGTGGAGTATCTTCATAACAATAAGCGCCATTGGCATAAACTATTCTTAAAATATTGATAACTCATTTGGGTCAACTTAATACATACAGTTTTGACTAGAGATGTACGAGATGATCGCTACCGGAATCAAATAACTTAACATCATCGGGACTGAAACTCAAAAAAACTTGATCCTGTTATATCTCTAGTCTCGACTCAAAAGCAATTTATCATTTGTTACACGTCCCTCATAAATGATTTTCAATGCGATGCGAGCATCAATGTATATCAAAAAAATTATCATTTTGAATATTGGCATTAAAAAAAAATTTATGTTTGTCATTGAAAAAAAATATTTGATGAAATTTACCTGTAACTGGTTGACATTCTACTAATGAAACTCCATAATTCGAATCAATTACACGATATTTTGTTATTGCTGTTGAACTATTAATATGATCACGTTTAGCTTTAGGCATAACTAACTTTGTTAAATCATTATAGTCTGGTGAAATCATCATTTTATATGTACCACGAATATTTCTTTCAACAACTGGTATATTAATTTCACCTATTAGAGAAAAACAATTATTATACGGAATGAAAAAAATTAATTTTTACCTTCAGGTGGTTTTGGTATTCCACGAACAATAGTTAAATATTGTTTAAGAATTTTTCGTTGTTGCATAAGTTCACGTAATCGTTTTTCAGCTTCTGGTGTACTAAATAAAATATATTAAGAATTTTTATAGATAATAACATTTCTTTTACTAAGCCATAAGTAAAACGCCAGTTGATTGTTTATCAAGTCGATGTAATAAATGAAGTTGTTTTATCTCAGGTCTATTTAAACGTTCGATTATTTGTGGTATAAAATGAGCTATAAATACGTATATTTCAATTAAGAAAAAATGAATCAATATCGTATTTAAAGTACTGAAAATGCAAAATTAAAATAGAATTCTATTTCGTTACTTTATGTATGGTTAGATATAGAATGTGATAAGTTGATCAAAGATATGTACGTTTTCAAATTTTCCCTTTCTTTGAATATTCAAAACTGTTTGTTTCAGATTTAGCTTGAACAACTGAATATAGAAAACTCATTTATAAATGAGTTTTTTATATTCAAATATTTCAAGCTAAATCTGAAAACAAATAATTTTGAAAACGCACATGTTACTAATCAACTTATCACACAACATCTGACCATATATAAAGTAACAGAAGAAAAGTCTACTTTAATTCTACATTTTCGAAATCTTCCTTACCAATAGACATTTGAACTCCTGGTCCACCTGAAAAAAAGTAACTCGAAAATTAAAGAAAATTCTAAATTTTATTTACTTATCTATTGTTGGAAGTCCATATGGTTTATCTAGTGCAAGAATACCATCTAAATCAATGAAATAAAATAATTTTTTTTTCTTAAAGAAAATTAATTCTTACGTCGTATGAAACATATCTGTTTGATTAATATATCAACAATTTCTGCTTTAGTCATTGTCCACCATTTCGGTATAAGATTTTCAAATGTTCGATAACCTAAACTATCACGAACATTAATTTTCTTTATTAATTGTTCACGAATATGGTCAGCTGATTGTGTAGCATTTTTATCTGATTCAATATCTTTTTCTTTTTGTATGTCAAGAGATGATTGACGTGGTGGATCGAAATAATCTTTTGATTTAATACTACGCATTGATTCAAGTTTTGGATTATATAAATCCATTGGTGATTCATTTAGATTAGGTAATGATTTTTTAGAAGGTTTTGAAGTTGGAGTAGAAATACGAAATTGAAAATTAATATCAAGAAGTTTATCTGATGAAATATCCGTTGATTTTTCAATGGTAGTTGAATTTATTTGTTTATCAGGAATTGAAGTTTGAGTTTGTTTAATTTCTTTTGTTGAAGTTGGTGAACTAAAAATAAGTTGATCAATATAATTAAGTTCATCTGTAGGTGACATTTCAATTCGTTTTGTTGGTAGAATTTTATTAATTTGTTCATCTTGATATTCAATTTGTTTTAATGTACCAAAATATTGTTCATCAATAAAATTCATTTTTTCATTTTTCAAATCTTTTATTGTTTCTTTTTGAAGATTTGTTGATTTAATTTCAGATTTTTTTGTTGTTAATTCAGGAAAAGCTAATTGATCAATATAATTATCTGTGATTTCTTCTTTTGGTGATGAAAGTTTATTTTCAAAACTAAAATTTCTATAATGAGCATTAATTACACCATAGAAATCAATATCATGTTCATCAGTATTAATGTCCTCATCAACTAATGACCATAATTGAGCTTCAAATGTTTGATTTTGTTCACTTTTCGGATCATAAGTTTTACATAATGATTCAATCATTTGACGTTGTTTAGATTTAGATGGTTGATCAACACGTATTTGACCAAATGTTGCTCGATGTGTAACATATTTTGAATGAGAAGATGGAGGTTCATTATTGTCTTTAGACTTTTTGTCATTGTTTGATGACGTTTTTTCGTTAACTTCTTCAAACATTTTAAATTTTGATCTAAAACATATTAATCTAAACAAATGAAAGAATGTTTATTAAATATTTTTTGCGGACTTTAATAAATAGTTTTATGAAGATTTATGTATCTAATTTAATATAATATTTCATTAAAAAATTTTTGAATTTCAGTTTTATCGAAATATCTTGAGATCATAGCCTTGATTCTCCTGTAGAAAAGTCGAATTATCGTCTAAACGAATACCTGAAAGCATGTTTGAATAATATATTGATTTTACCTAACCAATAAACCTTTTCTTATAGACAGTAATAGTATAATAACTATAAAAGACGTAGATAAACGTTCGAATAATTTACAGAATGTTAGATGCATATACATAACAAAACAGCTACATTTTAGAACATTGAATAGTACCTTAAAATGTCCTCATATTTCGAAATAATCACTTCTGATTTATGGTTATCATTGAAAAAGCATGAGCACAACAGAATCTCTTCTAGATAGCAATCATCGTCATAATGCATATATTCGCATAATTTGGAAAATTGATCGAATTCTCGACGTAAGATAAAATAACAACATAGTCAGTGGGGCCATGAGGCTTGGATAGGCTAGGATAGACTCAAACATTTGAATACTTGTTTCTTGTTCAATGAGATTTATAGATTTATTCAGTACATCAACATTTGTCACTGGTTTCAGCAGCAAATAGTAACATTTTCGTAGGGAGACATTTAGAAAACATCCTTGGCGAAACATTAAATTTGGTATTAGTAAACGTTAGGCCCTAAATTGCTAATAAATGCAAGTAGTACTTCTTCGTTAAAAATGCAGAAGAACTGTAGAGGAAGCTATAATTAGATAAACCAAAAATTGCTACTCCGACTTTACGAAGAAAATCCTCTAATTGATAGATCGCCATGGAGTTGAGTCTATGTGTATTATGCAGGTTCAAATAAGCTATGAGTTATTCTGGCATTTAAAAAATACCATAAAAGTGCAGTATTTCCGCAACAATAAACTAATGGTACAAACTCTTTTCAAGGTATTCATAACTATTTGTGTCTACCTAATGCATATAGTACCGACTCAAAAGTGATTTGTCAGTTGAAGAACTTCCCTTATTAATGGCCAAGTTTACATGCCTTAGAAATATCTTCAACAAAGTGAACAAACTCACAATGTAATTTCTGGCTTTTTTTTAGAACACTATTGTAACCTCACCATTATTCTATTTTACAGCAAAGAAGATAAAAAAAAGTCTTCTTTCGACAGTCGATATTAAATATAGACGAATGTTCGCGTGACTCTTTAGATGCGCGATTTTTTTAACACATTTCAAATTAAGAAGCACTAAACTGTGTTTCATCTGGATGCCATAAAATAAGTGTACCCTCTCCTCCCTATTCTTTACTTTCGAGTGACAATCTTATACACATGGTTGAGTCTGTCCTAGATTCAAAACGTTTCACTATCTCTGAATAGTACGTATCTTCATAATAAGAAATCTTGCAACAAATAAAAACCTAACCTTGCTTTTATTCTCAAATTTTTATTCAATTATGCCTTACAATATCTTCTGATTACCTTAATATTCTTACAAACAAATGATAAAATTATTTAATTATAATAAATAAAATAAAAAACGAATTATTATTAGTATTATTATTTTATCTTTCTATGCATATAACAGCCACCACTATCGAATATAGAATTTTAAAAAAAGCAAAAACAAAATAAAAATATATCACAATAAATAATGTGTCTTTATTGAGTTTCTTCTTCATTTCCACTTTCGTCAGCAAACAAATTACTCTTTGAACCTTCATTATTACTTAATAAACGATAACGAACAGGAACATATTGCGATTCAACATAAATCAATTGTTGAGAATGACGACAAGCAGCTATTGTATAAATAATACCAATTAAAATTACCAAAATGAGACATAGAACAGCTGAAAAAAAAATTAAAACAATTAAACATATCTTACAACAATTTTCTCAAATTAATTTACTTGTATATCCCCAACTTGAAATATTCGTTGTAGTTGTTAAAACAAATAAATTTATTTCATTCAAAAATTTCCCTTTCAAATGATCTCGAAGAATATGTTTTGCATTATCTAATGAACCATTTGTTATTCTTGTTTCCAGCTTAAGTATATAAGACATTAATGGATAAATATCTACAGTATGAAATGGCTCGGCTTGCATATTTTGTTGAAATACAGGTCCAAATCCATAAAATATTGGATACATCGATTTAACACGATTACCGTAACCATGATCACCGAGTAATTCAATTGATGGATTATCTCCTGGCACAATTATTTCATAACCAGGTTTACCAATGAATAAAATATCTTAACGAAATATAATAAATAAATACCAAAAAACTCTTAGCACAGTCTCGACCGAATTAAAATGTGTAATACGATGTAGTTGTGGTTTGGGTCCACAAAAACGTTAACCCAAGCTTCTGACATTGATTGCATGAAACATATTCTAGACCTGAAGACTCCAGAAAAACTACTTGGATTAGGATCTGCGGAAAATTGAAACCTCCAAAACTAGTTTTCTGCCTTCTATTAAAAGCTTTTGGGAAAAGACTTAATTCGATATAACAAATAATTCTAAACGAAATGAGATGTCTTCAATCTCTCCATGATCTTCCTTCATCAAACTGCACTTAATTTACAAAAGGCTCACGAAACATGTTTGTTTTCTTATTATTGAAAATTTTTGAATGTATTTCAATGAAAGAAGGTCATGGAGGGATAGAAAAACGTCTCATTTTGCTGAAAACAATATTCCCTATCAAAGAAAATATTGCCCAAAGTTTAAAAATCGAATCACTTTATATAGAGGGTGCCAGATATTTCGAGAAAAAAAACTTGGGTTCGGATCAACAAAAAACATCGATCTGTAGCTTCCTACTGACTATTGTTTATCAGTCTTTGAGGATTGCAAATTTTTATTCCTGTATTTTATCATTTCTTTTAGATCGTATTGTGTCAAATTAATTGTAAATATGCTAGTAACTTACCACCAATACGTATATTTGATTTATAATGATATTCCTCAGGTATTTGAGATTTTTTATAAACTTCATAATTCTGAATAGTTGATAAATTTGCATAAATACGATCAATATTTAATTCTTAATTAAAATCAATTTACTTATTGATTAATTAAAGAAGAATTTACCTGAATAAACAAATATATTAACAAATGCACGACTACCATATGCTGAACATAATGATGTATCAATATAATCTTCAAGTATAATTGTATGATCTTTTTTAATCTCTTCCATTCCATGATCAGATGTAATAATAACATTTAAATTTGTTTTTAAATATTCATCACTATCAATTATTGCTAAAAGTTGACCAATATAATTATCACATTCTTGTAAGGTTTTATTCATTTCATTTGATATTGGACCATGATGATGACCTATAGAATTTCGTTTTTAAAATTTAAAATTATGAATATTTTCTAGTTTAAATTTTACCAGTTATATCAGGTTCAGGATAATAGATAACACCAAAATTAATACGAGTTTCAATAGGTTCATGAAACCAATCGAATATTTGTTTAAGTATTGAATCAAATTTACGATTTAAATCAAATGATTGATATTTAAATGGACGATGACCATTGATTGGAGTATCACTACCTGGCCAAGCTATGACGCCAGATCGTCGTTGATTAGAATCATTTGCTAATTGATTACTCACCCAAATTGGTTGAGAATATGGATTTTGTGACCTTAAAATTTCAAATAATTATTTAAATACATATAACATAAAATGACTCATCTATTAAACATTGACGATTATGTTTCTTATACAAATGCGAGAATTATATTTCTAAACAGATTTTTATTAACATTTCCTATTGTAAAAGATCAAGATAGACTGAACTGTTTTTATACAAATCAGAGTTCTGCATCGGGTAGGCTTGATAAGCTCGTCAGGAGGCCAATCAACTACAGTAGCCGAGATTCCATATAAATGTGTGCTGATTACAAATTCTCAATTAATATGTGCGAAACTAATTTTAGTCTCGGCTCCAGTAGCTCGGACCGAGATCAGGACCGAAATTAAAGAGTATAGTTGAATTTAAGCTAACTATCTGAGAAATCACCAATTGGAACATGATTCAAGAGAGATGACTCCAAAAAATTGTTAATCTTCGAATACATAAATCAAAAAACGATTTTTGAAAATTTTTTTACATATGATGTGAATAAATTGTAGAGTAGTTTTTCTCTAAATCAGAACCAAAAGAATTTTTCTGACACATCTACAAGCCTGGATCAATAGTATCGAATAGTCGTTCAAACTATCTTGAGCAAAAGAGAATTTGTTCAGATTTACTACTAATCAACCTCAATGCATAGCTCTAATACATATTCAATTTCTTCATCGCTATTTTCATAATTATTTATTTATATATTTATGATGAAAACAGGTACATACCACCATTTTGTGTCATTCATTGTATCAAATGTTGCTACAGCATTGAATTTTGGATCATAAATCGTATTAGCCACAATACCATGTGCTTCTTCATATAAACCTGTAACAATTGTATAATGTACTGGAAATGTAACAGTAGCAAAATTATTTTCAATATATTTAACACGAACACCACGTTTCATTAATAAACTAAAATTCGATAATTTATATAAATCTGGATAATCCCAACGAAATCCATCGAATGATATTAATAGTAAAAGTGGTGTTGATGAAATTTCATTTAACACCGGTGAACAATAAATAAATGAATTGAAAAACGATATGAGTATCAATGAATAAATGTTGATGTAAATGTACATATTTTGATTTCTTTATTATCTAAATTATATTGAAAAAGAAAACGACGAGTATCGATAAGATCATTTTTTTTTCCTCCAAAATATTTTTGCGAGGTAATTACGTATTCTGAATCAACATAAATTTATGTGTAAAACAAATTTCATTTGTCACATGTCTTTTTGCGTCTGTAAGTTACTCCAAGACCATTGAAATTTTTTCTTTTTGTTTTTCTATCGCAATACACACTATCATATGCGAAATTTGATGCTAATTCCGAAAAACACGTTAAAAATACTAAGAAAATAAAAAATTGATCCATTAAAGACTATTTTATAGTTATATGCGAATAGAGCATCATATTCATTTCTCGACATAAGGTTATCCAGCAACATCACTATGTGACCTAAAATATACAAGACGTGTGACAAACTGCATTTTCAATCGGAGTAATCTTAAAAAAAACGCGTTTCAAAGTCCAGTTACAGGTAGTTTTGAGATTTCAATCTCAAAACTGCAGCAAAAGATAAGCTTTATGAACTTTTGAACTTATGTTATAGGTTAACGAGATCTTAAACCAACGAGTGGTATATATAGATCAATGCAGTTTTTCAAGCTCTATCAGATTATGAAATTAAAGCAACATAAAAAGCTGGAGATTCGATCTTTGAAGGGCTAGAAAACCGAATAAACTCTCTGATCTCCGAAAGTCCATTTCTATAAGTTTTTATGATTTTATGTTAAATATAGCAAGAGATAAAGAAGTGAGTCTTTCGTGAAGTTAGTTGAAAACCTGTAGAAATGTGTTTTGAGACATAGTGAAATTCTTCATAAGATAAAAGGACTGAGTTCGATTTTTTGAAGATTTCTGAAGATCGAATCTACAGCTTTTTGTGTTGTTTTGATTTGATAATCTGATAGAGCTTGTAAAACTGCATTGGTCCATAATTACCAATTATTGCTTTAAGATTCCATTAACCTATAAAATTAGGTCACAAAGTCTCTAAAGCCTGTTTTTGTGCTTCGGTTATGTGAACTCGACCTTAAAGCTATCCGAAACTGGATTTTGAACTGTTTTTTTTTAGATTATCCTGATATCTTGTGTATTCTAGACTACAGAATAACGCTGCTAAATCACTTGACGAGTAAAACAAAGACAGATGAAAAGTGAAAGTCGTTTTTCGATCGGAAAAGTACGTCATTTTATACAGAATTTTATGTTGATTTAGAGCATCTCAAGCCTTTTCAAGTATCTTTTAGACAAAAAGTTGGTCATATCGATATTCGTCATTGAACTACTTTCATTATTGGGTCGATATAAATAATAAACTAAAAAAAAAATGTTCTAAGGATACAAAATACAAAAATGATATTGCGAAGAGACAAAATACAAAAAGTTCGAAATTTAAACTTGTTGATCTTCAACTTCCGAAGTTAATGTGAGATTATTAATTGGACTATATTCATATTCACTATGTCTAGTATTTTTTGTTGCATTAGAACGTAAGTTCTTTTTCGTAGCTGATCTATTTCGAAATGAATTTATCAACCATATAATAGCCACGATTAGAATCAAGCCAAAAGCAATTACTACTAAAAAAAAAGATTTAAATAAATGATTGCGTCTAATCCGAAGAAGAAAAATAATAAGCTTGAGAAATCTTAAAACAAATTTTTTCACACTTTCATATTGATTATTAGTCAGTAGTGCATTTGATTGAGAAACAAACACCTGATTTCAAAAATTCGATTTTATCTCATTTGTACATAATTCATCTAGTTTAAATAATCCATTGATTTCGCTTTGACTTACCTATTGAATAAATGATGGTTTTGTTTTGTGTTCTTCGATTCAAATCATTTATTCTATTTGAATCAATAAAAAATGATTGAATATTTTCTAATGATCCATTTGATGGCGGACATTTCTCTATATTCAATATAAGACACATCAAACCAAATAGATCAACATTATACAATAAAGATGAATTATCTAATGTAAAATTTCGTTTTAATTGTGGTCCACTTGCATAAAATATTGATTTCATTGAATCATGTTGATTATCATATCCATGATTACCATGTATAAGACTTGAATTATATTTTTTTGCACCATCTTTACATCTATTTTAATATCAAAAGAAAAACAGAATAAATAAAAAAATATATTCATACAAGATGGACGTCGAAGAATTTCATAACCAGCTTCAAATATAAGTAATATATCACCAATACGTTCATGATTTTTATAATGATAACGTTCGGGTATATCTTTTCTTTTATAACTTTGTGAATGTGGAATTTTAGATAAATTTTTCAAAACAATATCAATATCATTTTCTGAAACAAAAACAAAAATGAATTTTTCTTTAATCGAATTAAAATAAACTTTACCTGATTGAACAAAAATATTCATCACCGGTGGGGCACCATACGCTTTAACTTTAGTTCTATCAATATAATCTTCAATATATACTGGATTATCTGTACCATTTATTTGTTCCATGCCATGATCAGATGTAACAATTAAATGAAGATTCTCACGTAATTTTTCATTTGCATCAATTTTATCTAATAAATAACCTAAATGTTCATCACATTCACGAACCATTTTTGTCATATTTTTTGAATAAGGTCCTGTTCGATGACCTGAATGTTTAGGAAAAAAAATTATATGATTAAATAACCGATAAGAGACACTAACCAGTTAAATCAGGTTCAAAAAAATACATAGCACCAAAATTAATTGGTTCAATGGGATCATTAAACCAAAGTATCATTTTATCAATCATATCTCGAAATGCATGTTTTCGACTAAATGATTGATATTTTGATGTGTAAACGGACATTTGTGGCCAACCAACAACACCAGATCGAGCTCCTTTTCGTTGTTCATTAATGGACCATATTGATGGATATGGCCACCAATTAACATTAGTTATATTATTTGATGAATCAAATGTAACATTCGTTTTCGGATCAAACATTTGATTTGATATTAAACCATGAACTTCTTCGTAAAGACCAGTTATCATACTAAATGATATTAAAGACAAATATCTCGTATCTATTTATCAAGTCATTCTTTTTCTCAAGCACAGTATTTTTGACATATTACGAAATTCAAAGAAAATTATAAAAAAAAAAAGAATATTTAACAGATTTATTTTTATTGGATTTAGTAACCTTAAATAATGAATATTCATTCTAGATGATCTTTTCCAGAAGGAATTATTTGTTAATTCATCATGAAATTTGCAGTAGTATGTTATCAATAAATATATTCAAAACAATATAAGATGAGTATTAGTATTAATGAATAACAATATGACATAAACAAACTGCAAAAAAAAACGCTGACTACTTACCTCGAATATTTTATATTTTTAGTCTAGAAACAATCAATAATAAATCAAAAATTCTCTATCATAATGATTTACTAAAACGATTAAATCTTATTTTCAAAATCTATCAGATTGTTGATCACAGCTAAATACCAAAAAATCTATTACTTATCTCAAGCAAAATCTTGTTTAATTAATTTTTTTCCTTTTTGATGCATATAAAAAAAGTATTGAATACAAATATCTAATAAAAATACACATACGTATAATGATTAGGAAACGTTGTTGTTGCAAAAGTTGGTATCATTTTTTGTGCATGAACACCACGTTCTTGTAATCGATGAAAGTTTTTTAAAGGTCCATGAAGTTTTGGATAATCATGACGAAAACCATCGAAAGAAACCAATAGTAATAATGGTAATGATTGAGCAATTATCATAGATATATAACATAAAATTAAAATTCCTTTAAGGCACCACATTTGAAATTAAAATGGTTTTGGAGAAATCTGTTTCATCAAGATTACCAATTGTATTTAACATAGATGTCAGTAGATTTTTTCATTGTTTTTCTTTTCTTTTATTTCAAACATTCCTTTAAATATCAATTAAATTTTTCATAAGAAAATTGTTTTTTTTTGTTTCTGATAAAATAAATAATTTTCGTCTTTATTCTTATTCGTTATGCCGATTCTCTTTGTTTATTTGTTGATTTTCTTGCTATCGTTACATTTCAACATATTAATTCATTCATTTACTATCAATTCTTTCCGAACACTAAAGAAATGAGTAATGCCGATGTTGAAGTTGAAGTCCAAGATGAAGATGAAACAATGGATAATCCTAATGATATTATAGTTGGTGATCATGATGAAGATGATTCTATTCATCAAATTAAATCTAATGCACGTCATCGAAAAGGTCGTGGTTTTAATGAACAAAGTGATCGTTTAGCAATGCAAACGGGTGATTATGATACAGTTACAACTGATAATGATAGTGGAAATCCTGGTCCAGCAAGATCTGTTGAAGGATGGATTTTATTTATAACAAATGTACATGAAGAAGCACAAGAAGATAATATGTATGATTTATTTCGTGAATATGGTAATATAAAAAATATGCATTTAAATTTGGATCGAAGAACTGGTTATGCTAAAGGATATGCACTTGTAGAATATGAAACATTTAAAGAAGCAAAAGAAGCTTTAGAAGGTATTAATGGACAAGATTTACTTGGTCATACACTTCATGTTGATTGGGCTTTTGTTAAAGGACCACTTAAAAAACGTGGAACAGGTAATAGTGGTTCACGTAAAACAACATCCGGAACTGGACGAACGACTTATCAACGACGTTAGATAAATGACAAATATTAAAAATAAAACGTTTTCGTGAAAATTTATTGTTTGTTGTTGTCACTATTTGTTTTTCTGTTTTTTCTCTTCTTGGAAAATTTCAACTGAACAAAAACAAGAAGATGTTGTTCTTTTTGCTTCTTCGTTTTTTTTCTTCTGATGGTGACAGATCAAGATGAATAACTTCAGTGTTTCAGAGAGAAGACTATGAGCTTTTTTCGCATGCGATTTTCTACTACAGTTGAAATTCGAATGATAAACAAGTCATCAAAAGATTGAAATCTCTATTCATTCTTTGTAGATTAGCAAGTAATACTAAATTTCAATTAAAATTTTTCATGGCTGTACGCGCACAATTTGAAAGCAGTAATGATATTGGTGTATTTGCTCGCGTAACAAACGCTTATTGTCTTGTCGGTATTGGTGGATCAGAAAATTTCTATTCAACATTTGAAAGTGAACTTAGTGATCATATTCCTGTTATTCATTCATCAGTTGGTAAATAAAAAACTTTTGCTTCTTTTTTTTTTTTTTCTATATATTAACAAAAGAAAAAAAAAATTCTTTGGCATTATTTAGGTGATTGTCGTATTGTTGGTCGTTTAACAGTTGGAAATCGTCATGGTCTTATTGTACCATCATCAACAACTGATCAAGAATTACAACATATTCGTAATTCTTTACCAGATAATGTTCGTTTAAGACGTTGTGAAGAACGTTTATCTGCATTAGGAAATGTTATTGCATGTAATGATTATGTTGCATTAATACATCCTGATTTAGATAAAGAAACAGAACAAATTTTAACTGATACACTTAATGTTGAATGTTTTCGACAGACAATAGCTGATCGTGTTCTTGTTGGTAGTTATTCAGTTTTTACAAATCAAGGTGGTCTTGTACATCCAAAAACATCTGTACAAGAACAAGAAGAATTATCATCATTATTACAAGTACCACTTGTTGCTGGTACAGTTAATCGTGGTAGTGATGTTATTGGTGCTGGACTTTTAGTTAATGATTGGATTGGTTTTTGTGGATTAGATACAACAGCACATGAAATAAGTGTTATTGAAAGTGTATTCAAATTGGGACAACATAATTTAACTGGCTCAACAACAACGACAAATAATAAAACAATAAAAGATGCACTTGTTGATGCACTTGCTTAATAAATCTTGTTTTTTTTTGCGTGCGTTTGTTGTTTTGCTTCTTTTTTTTTTACTGAAAAGATTAAATAAAAATCATTGAACAACTATTTCTTTTCAGATTATA
Source organism: Rotaria sp. Silwood2 (assembly GCA_905329745.1). Taxonomy (NCBI): domain Eukaryota; kingdom Metazoa; phylum Rotifera; class Eurotatoria; order Philodinida; family Philodinidae; genus Rotaria; species Rotaria sp. Silwood2. The sequence continues at coordinate 179,360 of CAJNSZ010000044.1, forward strand.
TATAAGCGTGGCGAAAACATCTCGATATTTACTTGAATGTAGTAAAGTTGGTAGATGGTTATTATTACTTTATAGTCACGGACTATTTTATATGCTTTCAACAATAACGTCACTTAATCCTTATATTTATTTACTTTTAATATGGATTTTTATTCAATATCAATTAGCAATTTTTCTTGTTACAGCTATTCTACCAACTACATTAATAACAAAGAATAATAATAAATGTCCTATATGTTTATTACATTTTTCTGATCGATTTCATCATTGTTTTTTTGTTAATCGTTGTATTGCTATATGCAATGTACATTGTTTTCTTTCGTTTACATTCTATGCTACAATTTCAACTTTTATATGTTTTTTTACATTTCTTAATGAATTTTTTTATGTAACACCTCCTATTAGTTATTATTGTCTTTTACCATTTGGAGAATTTTTATGTAAAACTTTAACATGGAACCAAAGTGGCTTGGTTATGCTTACTCGATCAACAATAATGGCAGCTGGAAGTGCTGGAGTTATGGGTTGTCATATAGCGAAAGAATTTTATTATGATAAAACAGATAAAACACGATCGATATGGTGTGAAATTTTCAAGATTTTATTTCCAGCTTTGAGTATTATTCGACGTGTTTAAAAAAAAAATAAATTATGTTTGTTTTCTAATTATTTTCAAGACAAAATAAATTATATGATACAATGTACATGTTTGTTTTCGTGTAAAAAAAAAAATAGATATTAAGATATTTTTGAAAAACAATAATCTATTTAATAGAGAATAAAAAGTGAATAGGAAGTCGATTATGAATAGAGGAAAGAGATAAGAGATAACCCTAGGGAATAAATACATGTATCTGAAAGTTTATATTTACGAAAAAAAAATAATACTACTAGAACTATATAAAGAAGACTTTCTAATTTCTATGAACGTTTCGTCTTCTCGAAAAATTGAAATAATGCTACATATCTATGAAATACTAGTCTTGATGCGATTTTTTGCTAGGATTGTTTTACAAATTTCACACTTTATATCATAATGTCGACGAAATAATATTTCTTTTTGCACTTCGAACTTTGGACTAGTTTATTAAAAAATCGTCTGCTAAATGACATTGTATTACGTATGTATCGTCATACATCATTTGTCATGTTTATAAAAAGAAACAAACAAATCATTGATGTCAGGAGAAAATATTTACCTATGCGTCGTTATTCCAATAAGATATGCACGCATATGCAGACGTGCGCCGATTAATTATCCAATGATTATTTTGATTGTGTGCATACACACCTATATACATGTTACAGTCTAGTTATTTTTTTACATTAATCATGCTCGTTTTTCTTCTTTTGAAGGAGACATTTTAGTTTTGATTGAATAGGTTTTGTTTATAAAAAAAATGTGCGCATTACATCTTATACTCTAGACATAATTAACATGGGAGTGCAAAAAAAAAATAAACCTGTTACACCTGACTTTTTGTTTGCGCTTTTTTTTTTCTTTTTTTTTTCCGAGTATTATAAAAACAGAAAAGCAATCGATGAAAGACAAGCAGAAAGTGTATAAACGTTTAGTGATTGCGTCTTACTTTTTCTTTTTTCGATGTCACCAACAGCTAAAGAATCTTGTCGTAAACGGCGTAATAGTCTTGAACTTTTACAATATGCAAAACGTTTTCAAGAAAAATATATTCTTCATCAATTTTGGATAGATTTATCGATGAGTAAAAAAATTCGAGAAATATCAGATGTATCTGATGTTGATATTGGCGAAGCTGGTTGTTTTAAATATATATTAATTGAAGTTCGTGATCGTGGAGCAACTTATGGTCAATCAAAATTCGTTGTTCGTGGTGATGCTGCATGTGCTTATCATGGTAAAAATCAAATAGAAAAATACAAAATTGAATTATAATTATTTATTTTATTTTAGCGGATGTTCTCGATATAATGAAAAACCAAATTGATCCAACGAAATTGAAATTAAATTGTAAAGGTGGTGGTCGTATTCGTGTTGATCCACAAATACGAACAATATCAGTTTACGGTTATTCAGTGGTAAATTTTTTTTAAAATTTAAGTAAGAAATTATTTTGAAGAAAATGTTTAGGATTTTGGTCGAGCTGATCATGAAAAAACGGTTGAAATTCTAAAGAAAAAATATCCAGAATGGACTATAGAAATTACAGGTATATGAAAGAAAAAAGAATTCTCATGAATATTTTTCTTTTTCATTATTCTAGACGAAGAATATTAGAATTTAATCAAGAAATAAACAAATACGAATGATAAATCTTGCCTCAGTGAGTTTTCTCACATCTGTTTACTTGTAAATAAATATTCAAAATATGCTTTAATGCTATTATGTTATATGAAATAAAATAAATTGATAAATAAAAGAAAAAAAAAATGTCTTCTTTCTTCTTGTTGCTGAACATTGACTGTCAATATGTATACATTTATTTATGCTACATGCATACTAATCATACTCAAGGTCGCATAGACCGACGACGTTTCGACTGCCTTGACCTCCAATATATATTCATAACATACATATATGTATGTATCCAAGTGCATACTTCTTGAAGACAAGGTAGTCAGTGATGACAAAAAAAGATGGTATATAAATGAGATAAGATTTGATGGTATATGTATATATATGTAATAAAAAAAAAAAAAGATTGGGCATTCATTTAGTAAGATATTACAAGAAAAGCAAAAGAAGGTAAGATGAAGAAAAAAGTATATTATTGTTGTTTTTGTTTTTTTATATATTATTATTGGGGAGATTTAACCTCGAGTTCATATTACCTGCTATTTACCTTAACAACATACTTGAAGAAGAAATGAAATAAATAAAAAAACAGCCACTATATAGTTTGTGTTCTTCGATTCGATTCTTGTTTGTGACGACACTACTTCTATTAAAGACATATTTCTATAAATTGCTCTTGTCCTTGTTAGACGACACTTAGAGTTTTTTTCTTTTTTATTCATTATCTATCTTTTCTTTTATCGTTTGTTGATTCCGTTTGTCTCGACTAATATTGTCAGCCATACCAAGGAAAACTCTCGCCTTTTTTTCTTTCTTCGGCATGCGAAGACTCGATTTTACAATATAACCTTGTGTATATGATACCACAGGGATAGAGACGGCGGCGGGAGAACAGCGACAGCTGCAAGGTCATTCTTTGCTCTAAATCGAACTGTTGACTGATTCGGAAGAACTTGATGGTTACTATGTGTGTTTAATTATGAATCCTTATTGAACCCGTGCACACATAGATATATATATGATCAAAAGTTTCATTATTATGATTTGGTGTATTTTTTTTTCCTCGTGTCTCGTCGATTGTCAAGGCCGTTCAAGAGAGTAATTATAAGAGTATGTTGATCGAAAGAGAAAAGAAAAAAAAATGAAAAAGCGAACGAGAAAAAAAAGAAGAGCTAAAGTAATAAAAGTCAGTATGTATAATGTGTGTTTGTGCATTCGAGCATTATTTACGATTCACTCGTCTTTCTCGTAATTCGATCAGGCCGTTGTCGTTTAAAGGATTATACAAGTTTTACGCGGTATTCTTTGAATCAAGTGTTTCTAAACTATATTTTAGACTCTCGCTTATAAGTATCATTTGATCATTAGAATCAATAAGGAATGAGCGAACAACGACATGCTCCAAATCGCTTTGTATTATGTAATTTCTTTCGTTTGTTAGTAATCGAATAATTGAATAAAATAAGAGCAGAAGTTCGATAGATTTTTTCATCTCGTTCATTTGTTTTTCTGTTCTATTATTCTGATAATTATCAATCTATAACGATAGCAGATTTTTTCAAGAGAGCAAAAGAAAAAAACCGACTACAGTCTTCTCTAATTGCTACCAACGGGGCTTTTCGCAGTACTATCAGAAAAAGAAGACGACAACAAAAAAAAACACAAAAAGAAAAGAGGAAGAAAAGAAACCTAGTTGTCGTTCTTCGTTCCTCCTTTTCTCGGTGTCTGTGAATGTCAATATTCCAGAATATTTTCAGGATGCCGTCGCCACCGCCGCCGGTTCCTGCACCCCGGAGTTTATCTGTCTCGTCACTCATACTCAAATGTACAGATAGTGAAAAGAAAACTTTCAAGGATGATATTGTTACATTCAATATTGGCGGTCATATTTATTCAACAACACCTTCAACAATCAATGAAAATGTTGATTCTCAATCATTATTAGCTTTAATAATTTCAAATCGAACAACAACACAATTAGATAAAAATGGTCATTATTTTATTGATCGCGATGGTACATATTTTCGTTATATATTAAATTATTTTCGTGATAAAAAATTACTTTTACCAGAAAATTTTACTGAATTAAAACAACTTTGTTCAGAAGCAAAATATTATCAAATTGATCGACTTGTAAATGAAATAGAAAATCGTTTAAATACAACAAATGAACAAAATAAACAATTACAAATTGGTTTAAATTTTACATTAATATCAAATTTAAATCAAGGTGGAAGAATATTAACATTAATTGGTCCATTAAAATTAATTTGTTTATTTCATATTGAACCAATAGGAAGACAATTTTTAAAAATAATTTCAAGTTTTAATGATCCATCTAATATATCATGTCAATGTACATTTCCATTTGATGATAAACTTATATCATGTCAACCATTTGATCAACTACAACGTATTGTACTTGCTAAACAAGCACGAAAAATGGGCATGGCTGTTAGTTATTGTGATGATTATTTTTATATTCCTATTGAACGTCAAATTATGTTAAGAGATGAATTAGCCCAATTATTATTGAATAAATATCATGGAAAATTATTACATACAAATGTAACATATGAAAAAAAGTCTAACTCAGATCATGATGGTTCATATACTCTAGTCGAAAACTGGTTTATACCAAATATATCAATTACAAAATGTTTAGAAACCAATGGAATAATCAATCATGATGGAAATATTTATTCAAATACAAGCATGACCGATTAATTTTTGAAAATTATTACCAGTATTCTTATTCTTATTATTTTTTTTTTTGGTTTGCTACATGGTGAATTTGACAATCGTTTCTTCTTCTTTTTCTTTTCTTCTACTTTTCTTTTTTTTTTCTCTTCTGTTCAAAATTCGAGTGTGCATGTTTGAAAACAATCAGATAGAATCAAAAGTATATTAAATGATTTTTGTTAGAGTATAGCAAAGATTCAAATAGAATATCGTTTTATTGATGAGCGAATATGGAATAGTTGATGATGTAAAGTGAGTTATTTTGAAATAAATTCAGATACGGAAAAAATTTGCACAAACTGCAGATATTTTCGAAATCTGTCAATTAATTTCCTAGCATTATTAATCAAGTTTGTATAAAATGAATAAATTTCGATGGTGCTCTTTACTTTTAATGGTACATAATAGTGAATAATATTCGGTATTTTAAATTTTAAAAAGTAGAATCATTGTTTAATTGTCGAATATGCTTGATAGAATAATTTATAATTTAAGAATGCTTAAATTATGCCAAAGAAGGAAGCAAAATGTACGCAGCTTTGCATAAAATTGTTGAGTATTAATTGATTTGATTTATACTAAAGTTCATTGATTAAATTTGTTTGTTCATAGTTATGTGAGACAAATTCTCACATACTATGATATAGTATTATTATATTTGTTCAGTTTCATCAGAGTTGTATTTTTACAACTGTGTAAGTAAAGATGAAAGTCTTTTTTCCTCTATTTATCTATGACAACATATTTTGATTTACGATTCGCTGACAGATACGTGATAGGTCTCGATCAAGTAGCTGAATTAGTATCAACTAATGCTTGAAATAGAACGAGGTCATCAGTACTTTGTGTATGAATTAATGTTGAGAAATATTTCATTTTATCCTTTCTGAGTGATAGAATTGAGATACAAAAGTTTACTAGAATAAACTTGTAGAAGAATTAGAGCTAGTACAAAAAGTTATTACATAATCTAGGTCATGTGAAAAGAATTAATCAATTGATCTAATCCGTGTTAAAAAAAAACGAACTTTGTACCAGGAGGTCTAACCTTCTGTTCTCTGTTCATAGAACTATTAGCTGTCACACCTCTAATCATTAATGGTAATTTATTTTGTTGGTTGGCATTGCCATTAAAGTGAAATACATAAGAATTGACACCAGATTTCTTTAATGGCAATTGAATTACATAAATTCAGTATTTATGTCTTCACATAACATTTTCTTGAACAAAAAGAAATTTGCAACTATTTGAATCTTTCATATAAAAATGACTTTTTCATTAAAATTTATTACATAATGATGAGTCTATTACTAGTTATTGTTTGATGACACACTTCAATGATCGAAGAATGCATTTTATTTACAAACCAAAAAATAAGTTTTTAAAGCATAAAAAAAAATAACAGTAGCATGATTTCATTGTGAAACTTTGTAATGTTTCTAAGCATTTGATTAAATTTCTCAATTAATTCACTCTAATAGTAGAATCTATAACTCGATCTTGTTTTCCAAAGAAAAGAAAATACTAATAAAGCATCATAAAATTGTCAAAATAAAATATAGTTGGGGACGAGCAAGAAAGGCAAATGGTAGAAGCAATATAATTTTGAAAGCAATAAAACGCACACACACACACACACACATAAAGTTTTTAAAAACAAAACGAAATAGTTGATTTTTCAAAGTTTCAAAATTCTAATTTTCTTTTTCTTCAGTAATTAAATGCAGTCTTTGCATAAAATTAAATTTCCATCTTGATAAAAACTTTCTTCAGCAATACCTTTCTACATAATAAAAATAGAAATAAGACAAAACAAATATATTATTTTTTTTTTTTTTTCTACCTGACATTTTGAACATGTAAAACATTCTTTATGCCAATATTTATCTTCAAATTCAAGATATTCAACATCAGCAACAATAGCTTTTTGACAAAGACTACATCGTTTTGCATGTCTATCTTCATAACATTTAGCACAACATGGTTGACCATCAACCATTGATATTTTCGAATGAGCCGATATTGGTTGTTTACATGTTACACCTAAAAATGTTTCATAAATTAATTCAAAATATTCATTGACAAAAAAAAAGAATAAAAGCATTGTTTGTTTATTGTATATTCGATTTTGACATGAATAAATACAATCTATTGATTCGGAAATTTGTTGATCAAAAATACATAACCTTCGAATTTTTACGTGTCAGTTACAAACAAGGTCTAATGAGACTTAGACAAAATATGTCTTGATAATCAATTATTGAGGAATTTTGAGTTCTTATCTAGTACTCTTTTTTATGTTTTGGAAGTGAAAAGACATAAAAATTTGACAGATAGTTGAAGAGAGAAAGTGAATGAGAAAAGCTGCGTTCTTAAACTTAGTAGATAGCTTTTCTACAACAGCTTAACATTTCTACGCACGCAACGCATAACGTGGGTAAAGAATTGATTTTTCTCAATCGCTCCCAAATCGAAGCCTATATGCTCTTGTCTGCAAAAAACTACCTACTTTGGAGAGATTTTCTTTTAACAAGAGTAGTTACACTTATTAATGATCATAATTTACTTCAAGGTTATTTTCGTTAAAAGCTTAGTTAAAGGAAGAAGTTATCAAGGTTAATTTTAGCATGCAAACATATTTCCATATGAAAACTAAATTAGAAGAAAGTTCTATTTGGAACAAATGAACTTTTTTCTTTATCATTTTATGTAATACTGTCATAATTATAATGATGTAGAGCATTATCTTAAGTGATACTGATAAAATAGCAACAATTTTCTGTCTAAGGATTACAGATAACCAAATCTAATTATTAGTTAGACTGTTATATTTTGAAGTATTTTTAATACTTTTCAGTTAGAATATAAAAATTCTCTTGATTAATTATTTTATTTCTTTTTTTTTTGTAATATTAATTGTGGATACATACACAAGAAACAAGCTGCATGATAAGAAGCTCCAGCAAATGTAATACCAGCCGATGTAATCACTGAATTACATTTAGCACAACGTTTGCGTGGAAAACGTTGTTCATGACATGTTCCACATAAATAATCATTATTAAATGGATAAAATTGTGATGTAATTGCTTTTCGACAATCAACACAAGCAAAACATTCAGGCTAGAAAAAGAAGAATTATTATCAAAGAATTTATTTTTTAACTTTTGTTTTTTCTATAAACATACATGATATTGTTTACCATCAAACTCCGTAATACCTAAATAAATATGTATGAATAAACAAAATAATTAATATAGAAAAACAAACAAACAAATAAACACTTACGAGATCCAGCTGGAAATGTATTCGTACATTTTGTACATACACTAGAATAAATATAAAAAGAAATGATTTTTTTTTTTCTTAATGATTCTCAGCATGAAAAAATTTTGTTAATTGTCATATGAGACATCAATCTTTCAAAAATAGATTAAATTTTGTTAATTATAATCATTGATTTAGCTGTTTATTTTCAAGAGTTAATTTATTAATAAGAAACAGAAAATTAGAAATAGATTTTTTTTTTCTTTATATTAAACAGACATGCTTATAACACTATTCTTTGTCGTCAGTACTACGCGCTATGTGTATTTTGTTGAAAAGGTTGATGATGACGATAACCGCTAAACAACTGCTTTATGTTTATTAACTATATATATATATTAAATAAATCTTCGAAAGAATCTTTTTTTTGTTTTTTTGCTGTCTGAATCTATCAAAGGAATTAATAAATCTTCGAAATGATTATCTGATGATCTTTTTTTTTGTCTTACCTCATTGTTGTATTTCAATATAAATGAAAAATTCGTTGAATAATTCTGAAATAATTATTTTAACAAACAGAAAAAGTTTCCCAGATAGGAGATATTATTGTGGCTGTTACCACAACTAATTCTTCTTCTAAAATGAAAGCATAATAATATAAATATAAATAAGAGGGAGGAGAAAACGAACGAACGGTTGGTGTGCTAGAAAACAAATCTTGGCTGGGTATCATCAATCTCTCGCTTGATTTATTCTTTACTATATAGACGAAGACGAGACTCTCAACATGTGGTGCAGTTAGCTGTCCTAACGGTTTCATCCATCTATGCGCCAGCTATGGTAGTTCCATTCGTAATTTTTTCTCTTTTCTCTCTCTCTCTCTCTTTCTTCTCTAGATTCCTGTACAAAATATGAGTGCACGAAAGACGCGTAAGCATCTCTTCCTGTCGCACTCTGATATATTTTTTTCCTTTTCTTCTTTGAATAACGTACAGGAATGACGACATATAGGCTAATATCTTCTTTTTGTGTCGCACAAGTAAGAACAAAGTGGTAGACAAAGACAAAGGCCTACATCGTGCTTTGTTGACAACTAGAATCAATAGTGTGTTCTGTTTGTTTTTGTACAATGTTCTCCCTTTCTATTCTTCTTCTTTTTTTTTTTTGTTGTCAGACAGCTTGTATAATGACATTCCGTATCATGACAATCCTAATTATTTCACATATTGTTTCATACAAAGGAAATTGAAAGGAAAAAAAAAAAGACTTTATTCTATCAAATGTAATCATATTGTTGTTTTGTATCAATTTTACAGAAGATATTAATTCGTTCGTCATTGACCATGCATACATACACGATTGAAAGATCAATTTGTGTTTGATATGAAAGATTAGTATATTTAACAGAGCATAGCCGATAATTAGAAACATTTATGTATAAGGTTTCATCAAAAAGACAAGTTATGTAAGAATTATTAATAAGATAAAAACTGACCTTTTTATGTACATGGTTCAATTTATCAGCGAACAATAAAAAGATATTACTTCTTATTAACTCATATTATTTTCAATTAATAACAAAATATTAAAAGAATTTCACTGAATATATACATAAAACTTAAATAATTCTTTGTATTGTGTAAAGAATTCCGAGTTTCTCTATGAAACAAACTACAATAATATAAATAATCTACGAGTCAAATACTGTTGATCTGGACCATAAACTAAACAAGTGACATTTCGTGATAAATGATGCAAACATTTAGCTGTCGTGTTCTTTTCTTCTTCACCACGAAAAAAAAATCCCAATAGAACTGCGATACAATCATTTAGGTCGTCGTTATTAAAGATAAAAGGAAAAAAATAGATATTAATTGACCTGGCAAAATGCAGGAGGGACTTAACGATACATCAACAATAATGATGAATTTCCCTTCTTTTCTTTTTCAATAATTATAATTGAAACACGCAAAGCGTTTTATTAAATAACAAAATACTATAATATAAATACATGCAGAAAAAAAAAACGAGTCATTTGCTATATCAATGATTGAAAATCTTGCCATATACCACCTGCTTTTTTTTCCATTACTCTAACAGTTAGATGTCGTCATTCCATGATGCTACAATTGAATATAAGAACAGGCCAATGAAAATCAAATGTCAATTACCTATTCAATCTGTGTTTATTTTCAGGTATTTTCGTTTGTTTTTTTCGTTAAATCGAATACTATATTCAATTTTAGAATGAACTATATTGCTTTTAATGGACATAATATAAATTTTATTTATTATTTATTATTAATTTTTTTATTTATAAATTTATCATTTAATTCTTTAACAACTATTCATGAAATCAATCAAGCTGTCTTTTTTAATCCACAAACGAATACAACATTAATTCGATGTCCATTAAATTATAAACATAATTTTAATATTCAATGGTATGATGTAATTAATAATCGATCTGAAATTGTTCGTGAAGAATATTATCGTATTTATGGTTTACAACCATATGATCGAGAATTCATTTGTTCGAAGATTTCACACACAAGAATTGAAACAAATGAAAAATATAGAATTAAAATTCGAATTTATGGTAAGAATTATGTTTATTGTTATATATTTAGAACGATTGAGAAAATGAAAAATCAACAGATTTCATATTTCATATTGTTAAATAATATATAATCATCAAATAAAATTATTTAGGCTTGTAGTTTTTGTATTGTTGAATAAAAAAGCCTAGAGAAATGGAATTTGAGAATAAGCTGTCATCTTATTCTCATAATCGTAGTCATTTGTTCTTTTTCTCATTCAAAGAACGAATGATTGATTTATATTCGAAGAAAATAGTATAGAACTCAAAAGAATCCTTTGTTACCCTGCGTTGTCCTAGTATTGTTTACATAAGTAAAACAAATCATTGTATCTATAAGAAACTGATGAATGGAAAATATTATCTATGGCAATTGTTTTTCTTTTCATTTACTTTGTCAGTTATTATACATTGTTTTCATTAAGAGTACCTACATTTTAGAATCTAAAAATTTTATTTAAACGTTATCAAATTCATATCACGGAAATAGCGAAGTGTGTGCAATGTTTCGTGTTTTTCTCAAATTAACTTTTTTCATGAAAAACTATGTAGAAATCTTGTTGTTTCTTCGACCTTGTACGCCCGATCGAGCTGAAGCTTTTTCCACGTATAATACGCATTGTTTGGAATGAGTATTTCTTTTTGTTTCGAAAAATAATAGGCGTTTTTTTAGGGTATCTTCGATAATTTGCTTTTTTATTTGAAGCATTAAAAAAATGATACCCATCTTAAACAGTGTCTAGTGCGTGTGAAAAAAATTTCCACCTCAATTGAATACCCCCCCCCCCTCAGTTTAGAAGCCTCCGGGGACTTCTATTAAGTCCTAAAATTTTTCAATAGTTTTAGATGGAAAATATCTTTGAAAACAATAATAATGATTTTACAGCTGCCTATAACATTGTTGTTTAGATTTAATAGAAAGAAGCGGAAATTTCTTTTTTCAAATTTTTCTTATTATTTTATTTCATATCGATGTTTCGAAGTATAAATCTTCATTACAGAGATATAAGATGAGATTGTTACAAAAATAGAAAATTTTACGTAAAACAAAGAGAAGGAAAAGAGACATTTATTTATCTCTTTTCATATTTTATAGAGGTATTTATAATTCACTTCTATTCGTTATGATCTTGTACACATTACACGATGTGGAATTAATTAAAATTGAATTACGAGACGTGATTGGTGCATTAAAAGTTCAATCACGTTGCTTAATTCAAATTAAGTTCGTGTAGTGTGTACAAGGCCTTTGTTCTTTTTTTGCTCTGTGTAAAATTTTCTATTTTTGTAACAATCTCATTCGATATCTCGGAAATGAGCACTTATACCTCGAAATGTCGATATGAGATAAAACAAAACAAAAAATTTCTGTTTCTTTCTATCAAATTTAAACAATAATGTTATATGCTCCTGTTAAATCATTATTATTATTAGATGGGAAAAATTTCAAACGGTTTTAGGGATTTTCAAGAGTTGTTCAAACGATTTTCTAGGAGATTTCAAGATTTTTATGCTGGTAAATAAGAAAATGAAACAAATTCTTACTTTCAGATCTTGAATTTTGAAAGTTTTATGATGAAAATTCCAGTAAAAATTTTCAAAAAGTTTTTCAAATGGGGGGCTTCTAATACATCTTTCACATTGATCCTTCTGATAGGGGCTTCTATTATGGGAAGGGGTTTACAGCATCTCGAAGAAACGGAGATGTAAGTTGAGGTCATTGTGATTCCAGTATCTCATAGAAGACAGTATCCAAGATGAAAACTTTTATTCTATTTATCAAGATCCACCTGCTCTAAATGTTTCGACTTTTTTTTGATAAACTATTCTCCAGAAAATCCGGAATTGGAGTGCACTTAATAGATTACTATTTGATGAAATAACCCTAGAGTAAAATCATTTTAAAAATTATACCGTTTAGCAATGTTATACAAATTCATTTCTTGAATATGTACCAAAGATCCATGCAACGTTACACAAACCTTTACGGAATGCGTATGCTATACCATTTCATTCATTTAAAGATAGGATGGGCGAATATCCGACGAACTAAATTGCGTGCTTTTAAAACTTGCTCAACGAGCAACACGAATTAGAACCGTACAAAATGCAAGACATGCCGGGGAATACTCCGTGAATCTCTGCCATGTACCATGATCGATTTATTTAATACAATAAGAGTGCACTGTGATAGCATAGAAACAAAATAAAGTTCTTTCTTTAGTCATTCATTACAGTTTGTCAACATGTTTTCTATCATCCTATTTGTTAATCTTTTATTACCTCTCTTCTTTGGTCGTCGGAATAACTATTTGTAGAATCACGAGAAAATATTTTAACTTTTGTTGCTCCATCGTAGAAAAAGATGAGTTACAAAATCAATCGATTGGACTTGTTAAATAAAATATTTTTCTACAAACAAACAAGATATACGATAAATATGTGTTATGTGGTATCTAATAATTACTACTGATATCAATACTATTCGAAAGTTTCACAAGAGAGCTACGTAGAAAAGAGGTGATAAAACACAGAATGGTACTTACGAACTTTCCAGAAAACCAAGTCTTTAGTTTTTTAACGTCGATAAATCTCATATAAAATTTACTCCCTACACACGATATGATAGAGTAAATTACTCTCTATAAAATGAGATATTATCCGAGCTCTTTAAGATGTTCTTTCGCTGAATTGCACTAGATTAACGGAAGACTTCAAATAGAATTTTTGTCAAGTTGTTCTTCCCCAATTATCAATAGAGAAACCAAACTGCTATCACGAGCGAGTAGAGCCTGTCGAGTCTGGGATCCATCCGGCAAGCTCTACAAACTAAAATGTCTTTAATCGATATATTGGAAACACCAATATTCTATTTCAATCATTTTTTCATCGGTTGTTCTTCTAGAATCGCTATGAGAGGCCAATGGTTAGGTACAAAACCTGAGCTGAATAATTTACTACTATTTTTCTTCATGAACCTGCTAAATCTCTATTTATTAAATAAATTACTCCATATATATATATATTCAGATCGTCCTCTACCTGTTCGGCATATTTCTGTTAAAAAAAGAACAAATACAAGTTTAACTCTTCAATGGAAAGATGATAATTACAATCGGAATGCTAATGTAACTTATTATCATTTAATTTTAAAGTAAGAAAAGAAAAACAATATTATAAATTTTTCTAAAAACTTTTGTTTTGTCACATAGACTTAATAATACAATTCAATTTCGTATTTTCGTTAATCATACACAATCAAATTATACATTTTCATCTTTATATTCAAATACACTTTATTCAATTGATATATCAACAGTAGATATTTGGAAACGCTATAGTCGAAATGTAACAATAACTGCACGAACATTATCATCAAATAAAAATGAAAATATCTCATCACATAAACTTATTGATAGTCATTTACTTGATCAATCCATATCATGTTATCGTATTAATCATCAATTATTATTAATTGAATTTAATCGTTCTAAATTTTTAATGCACAATCATATCTATAATTTAACTATATATAATCATGAAGATTATATAGTATTAAGTGATAAGCTTTATTCTTCAAAACAACAATTACCTATTATTAAAACATCAAATTCATTTATTTATGATTTAAAAGATAAAAATTTAAGATGTAAAATAAAATTAATTGTATCAACAATTCAATTAGAATTTCTTGGAACAACTTATAAATATTGTGAAGACTTTTATCCTATTTATTCACCATTAACTTGTTCAATTAAACCAATTAATCAACATAAATCTCGTTTAATGATAAATATGCATTTACATAATAATCATAAACATATAATGACTATTAAACCACATTATGTATTCTATCAAATAAGTGAAAGTCGTTTTATGAAAAAAAATATTTATGATATTCATAAAGTAAGTTCCATCAATGCAAAATATTTCATTGAATCAAAAAGTAAAACATATTATTAACAGAATAATATGTTTAAGAAATTCGTTGAAATCAATATTTTACATGTACCATTTCAGACAAAAATAGAACATACACAACACCTTTCATTTGACTTTGATTCTGCATAAGGGTTAGTTTTCTAAATAATTTCTTTTAACAAAGACGTCTGCAAAAAATATTGACTTTTTCAGCTAATTATTAATTAGTTAATTAATTGATTCATTGAAAAGTAATTAACAAATATTTCGCTAAACATAAGAGAAAAAAATTTTGAAAACTTCAAGATAAACTTTGCAGCACGAATCTCATCTATGATGAAATTTTCAACAAATTAAACTTTGAAACAAAAACTTTCTTCTTATCATCATCTAAAAATTCCGAAACTTCTCATTCGGTAGTAAAAGCATTTTTTTTGTTGTTCTTCATCACATCGCTAACGAATGAAATTGCGCATAATATGTGTTTCTCAATAAGATGTTGGTGAAAGTTGAAAAAAAATCTTTCTCTATACTTCAACATTTTCTTTTTGGTTCGAGTTTCATAAAATTTGATATTCATAATGAAAACGAATGGATTTTCGAGATTTCATCAATGATCGATCAATACAACAAGTATAAAGACAATATGAGATATATTATTCGTTCGTATGCTAATATAATCGATATTTAAAGGCAAAAAAGCATTTTCTTTGAAGATGTTATTGATATTTTTTTCGAGTTCAACTTCAATTTTCTTGTCAGTGTCAATCCAAGTGCTAATGTTATGGTAGCTATAAAAATCTCATCAATCGTCAAAAACAAAGATATCATTTCCATCATACATGTCATATAATTGACCATTAATTATCGATTATTTGCCATCCTAGTCTTACCATATGCTTAAAACTATCTAATCATGTAACCTTCCACATGTTTTTTACATTAGAAGATTTACACAGCAAATGATGCTTTAGACGAAATACATCATCTTCTCTTCATTTATCAATCACGAATTTAGAAGTTTTATTTATATATTTGTTGATTATTGAAATAGAATATTGCTGTGAGATAATAAACATTTTTATGAAGGTAAATTTAGTATAAAAAAAAACTAAAGATCTTCTATCATGGAAGTGTTTATTTCGATAAACATTGATTATTGTTACATCTGATTGAATGTAGATAAATTTTATATTCTAAAATCTTATGAATTATATTTTTTATAAATTTAAATAATAATTGATTTTTTTTAGTATGTAACTGCTGATATGATTGATGTAAAAGAAAATTATTCTATTATTGTGGAAAATAATCTTATTGGTAGTAATAAAAATGAAAAATTAAATATTTCAATATTATGTTCAATTAATCGAATAGATGGTTTACATAATTTATATTATTTTTCATAATTTTTTAAACTTATTTTTCTTTTAGCATCTATCAATCGACATAATCGAATATCAAACAATATTATTATTAGTCTTATTTTCTTAAGTATTATTTTAACGATTTTAGTATTTGTTATTATTTATCAAAAGTAAGAAATTGATTTTGAAATACAGGGTGGCCCAAAAGTCATGTTACCCAAAAAAAATTAAATATCTTCCTTATGGCTCGAGCAAAGAAGCTGATTTTTTTTATCAATGATAGAGGCATCCTCAGGCTTTATATCTATAAGAACAAGGTCGGGAAGAACCCATATTAAGTAGCACTAATGAACTCAACAAAGNCATTTTCTCAAGCTGAGATACATGCAAAACAAAAAGGTCTTGCAAAGCTTTTTTTAATTACTTACAGTATGGTGAGAAGTCGTACTATCATGTAGTTTTTTCATTTTGAGTATGAACACAAGTCAATAGGGATTTGTTATTACAATTTTTGTAGAGCTTTTCACGGCGCATCTTTTAAGAAAAAATTCAAGATTTTATCATCTGCCTAAGCCGAGATATATACATTTTGACAGACCTAGAATACAGGAAAATTTCGAAAATAGTACATGACAGTGTTATTCTAGGCTCTCATCCATAGTAAAAGCTATAGACCTGAAACTTTGCAGTTATGTAGTAACACATATGTACAACAATCTACCAAAGTTTCAGCGAATTTGCTTTTGTAGAATGCGAGAACGGTGAATTCTTAAAATCGTTTCAGAACTTCTGGGAGACTCTTTATATATATATATATATATTTTTGCTATTTATTATTCTTTCAATTTTTAGATGAATTTAAGTGAAGAATTAGAAAATATTCATTCATATATTTTTACAACAACTGGTTTATCAATTCCATCGAATGATATTCAATTAAAAAAACAACAGTTAACTAATTCAAATAATAAAATTATTGATACAGCTATGAATGAACATATATTAGACATTGTTCAAGAACAAATTAAACAATTAAAACAATCATTTAATAAAGTTTTAGATCATATTAAACATAAAGAACAATCATCAACTAATGTAACTGTATCAAATAATGATTTACCTAATGAAACTAAAGAATTACAAGATCAAGTAAGTTTACATTTTTCAATTGATTCTCAAATAATCAAAATCAAATTGCTTTTGAATTCGAACTTAGTACATAAAATGGATTCTAATGAGTTATGAAAAATCTCAAAAGAATAAGTCGTCATAGGTTCTCTGTCGAAAGTTATAGGTATTTTACTAGAAATTTAGTCTCCGGATTGGTATATACCAAGTCAATAAAATGCCTATAACTACGGACAGAAAGCCTATGACGACTTATCCCTTTGAGATTTTTTTTATATCGCACTGGACTTCATCTGATGTACTGAGTTCAAATTTAAAAATGATTTATTAGTTGAAAGTGTTCTTTCGTAAGAAAAAAAATCAGCTGATGAAAGAACATCTCTTCAAAGTATCAAATTGCATTTCGATAGAGATGGTTTTCATTTGATCATATTGAAATTTTACTAAGTTTTTCAACAAAAAGTTTTTGTCACTCTCAGATCATGTAGAAGATTGACTTCAAACTTTGCACGAATAAAGTTCTCAATGAGATTAGTTCATGGAACAAGTTGTAACTTTTCTAGCGTCTCCTATCCAAAAATATTCAATATGCGAAATTTTCTCGTGTGGCAAAGCAAACTTTTTCTCTATACTTACATCTTCAGAAAGAAAAGACTAGTTTCACAATCATCTAATTTCATTAAGAACTTTATTTGTTTAAAGTCGAAAGTCGATTTTTCACGTGATCATAGTTTTTTGTTGAAAAACCTAGTAAAATTTCAATACTTGAAGAACGAAGATCTAGAAAAACAAACCATTCTAGACTTTTCTCTTACTCACTAGTACTAATGAAATAAATATCGTCTACGTCGAAAACAGATTTGACATCTGGAGAAGTTTCCCATGGGAGATATTCTTTGAACAAATCATGCAATGCTCATTGATTTTAGCCAGTATTATCTGATAGGCTTTTAAATATTTTCTACAGGGACTAAATAATTTATGTTAGCCTGTCTAAGCGGACTAAATCAGATTTAAAAACAATTATACTCTCAGCTCATTCTATGATCTTATCTATTTTATAATGAGTCATATGAAGCGACAAAATAGGGAATAAATGAATAGTTGGTTAAAAGTTTAATGTTGATCTATTCAGTGATGTGCACATGAAAAGAGTCGGATAATGACAGTAATAATTACTGATTTAATGTAAAAAAAAATTATTTTAGCTCGATTAACATTTTTTTTAAATGAAAAATTTTTATGATTATATAAAAAAGCACTCCTATAAATAGATGACCATCTTTTGAGAGTTATTGAACTTGTCATCTTTGCTCTCCGTATGAAAAGGAAGAAATTAAGAAAAAAGTGCACTGCAAGCTGACATGCTCTTTCAATTTGAAAAAAAAATGAGCTATTTTTTATCTTTGTTTGTTGAACATCTATCGAAAACATCATGATATAGAACTGAAAATTTCATACAATTAGAATTACTTTAGTCCAAGAGTTAATAAGAAAATTTTCGATTGAGACTAATTAGATAAGTAAAAATCAACTCATCTTGATACAAAAGCAGCTAAGATGACTGATGAAATTAATATCTGTTTTGCAGAATAAAAGATGAAGCTAAGAACCTCGTCTCCTCTATACTAAAGTTCGAATGATCCATTTATTAATAATCATCTGATTTGGGTAGCATACACTGTAGGTTATATAGATTATTGTCTGATTGATATACGAAAAATTTATGTTTTTTGTAGCAAGAGTTAAGGTCTTTGACCGAAAGTTCACTTTTTTATGGAAAAGAAACTTCGAAATCATATTGATTCTTAACGCACAACAATTTATTTTATGATACAATATCTAGTTTCTATGTATTGTAAGAAACAACTAAAATCAGTTTTGTCCTATAGAAGTCACTAGAGCTTGTCCTGCTGACTCCGAATCCGGTGGGCTCTGGTCGTCTTAAAAATGTATAGTATGCACTAGTTACCGACTACACAGAATCGAAAAAAAGTATCTTGTATCTTTGGAACTACAGTCCGACTATATTCGGGCGCTAAAAATTTTAAATTCGATCGTCTCTAGAAGTTTCTAGACAACAAAAAAACACGTTCAAATGTTTTTTTTTCTTTTCTTTATTTACTTTAGATTATCAAACTGCGTTCATTATTAGCAACAAAACGTGAACAAATTGGTACATTACGTACAGTTCTCAAAGCTAATAAACAAACAGCTGAAATAGCATTAGCTAATTTAAAATCGAAATATGAAAATGAAAAATTAATTGTTACTGAAACAATGTCTAAATTACGTAATGAATTACAATCATTAAAAGAAGATGCAGCTACATTTGCATCATTACGTGCTATGTTTGCTGCACGTTGTGACGAATATGTTACACAATTAGATGAATTACAAAGACAAGTTCATTCATCTGAAGAAGAAAAGAAAACACTTAATTCATTACTTCGCATGGCTATTGAACAAAAACTTGCCTTAACACAAAAACTCGAAGATTTAGAAGTCGATAATGAACGATCAAATAATACTCCAAGTTTTTCAAGACGACTAATGAATTCAAATAAAACAAATTCATTATCTGCTACTTCGGAAGTACCACTTGGATTATTAACTATAGCTTCAAATAATAATACAAGTGGTAATCGAAATTCTAATAATAATAATAATCCT
This sequence comes from Rotaria sp. Silwood2, assembly GCA_905329745.1. NCBI lineage: Eukaryota > Metazoa > Rotifera > Eurotatoria > Philodinida > Philodinidae > Rotaria > Rotaria sp. Silwood2. Next base: position 199,333 of record CAJNSZ010000044.1, read on the forward strand.
ATGTCGGAAGTACGACGAGGCAGATTTATACCACCGCGAGTAAGTTTTATAATCATTCTATATCGTTTAAAAACCTTCATTTTGCTGCTCTTCATTTGTTTACAATTATATTTAAACAAATTGCAAATTCAGCTCTTATAAATATCGACATTTTCTTCAATATTATAAATTATTTTAGATGATGCAAGCATTTACAGCAAATAAAAATCAGCAAATACAAAATAAACGATAGAAAAATAATCAGTACGAAAGCATGTGCTCATATCTAACCTTGCTCGATTAATATCCAATGCATGAGTTTTTTTTATTTCGATCTAATACATAAAAAAAAAATTTTTTCGATTGCTGAAAAATTAGTATTTGTTATTGAAAAATTTTTTTATTTAATATTCAATGTCATTTTAGAGTCGTCAACAAAGGTCATTTCCATCAGGCAACCCCCAATGATCTTCATAATCAAAATGAAATCATTAAAAAATCTCCTACTGATGTAAATCAAAAGAAAAAAAAAATATATATGTACTTGATTTCTTTTTTTTTTTCGTGATAAGCTTTTATATGTGTTCATGTTTATATAATTCATTTGTCATCATTCCATTCTTATATTGTTTCCATAGTTGTTTTTATTTCTCAACTTGTCACATTCCACATCATTTTTTAGTTTTTATTTATCCAAAGATCTGCTTGTTTTTTTTCTTGACTTATATACACGTTTTATGTATGTAACTTTTCGACTTGTTAATTGTTTTTTCTTTGTTTTATTTAACAAAAGCAATATGAGATTGTTTTTTTTTTATTTGTAACGTACGCATCATGTATATATTTTTTAATACAAATAATCAAATTTAATCACGTTGAATTTTATAATTGAGAGAGATTAGACAACACACCTGTCACACTTCACAACAACTAATGAAGTATATTACTTTCGAAGAAACGGAAATATATTTTAATCTTAAAACTCTCAGTGTGTTCTATCGGAAATGGAAAAATATAATGATAGAAAGAAGAAAAAAAAACGTTGAAAGTAGAAGAATACTCAATAAGGATAAGTGATGACTTTGTCTTAATACTTTTTTCAATATGAAAATCGATGGAAATATTCAAAGTTAGAGTTTGAAACTATTGTAATAGTGTGCGAATGAGCAATGATACTTAATTTTTGCTTCATCACTGTTTGGATATACTCAATCTTTAATTCGAAATTTATACGCTGCTACATATATATATAGGCATAGCCCTTCTCTAAGCTGTTTTTTTTTTATCCATAATAGATTCATTTATTCCAATTGATTACATTTATCAGAATTGTATTTAATTCATCAAGTTCGATGCTTATGTAATTATCCGTGTATCCAAATCGTCATAATCTTTTCCTCTTCTCAGCAGGCTATTCATGATAAAGATCAGCAAACAATATGTGAAAGCTATAAACTAAGAATCACTCAAGCAACGATAGAAAATTAAAAAGCAAATGGCGTTTTCTCAATGAACAACTGTTATACATATATATATATATAATGCCATTTGTGCTCGTTATCAGGATTAGAAAGAATACTTGATTAACTTCACTATTGTGTATATATGCTCTTTGTTTCAAATATCGTGTACACGATGACAGATGGTCACGTGTGTACTTACTTTTATTTTTCTCTCACACTCTCTTTACTGTTCATTTAACATAAAAGATTGAAATCGACTTCCTCCTCTTCTATTGATTGATCATCGAGTTCACAAGGCGCTTTGTCGCGTGTCGCCAATCATTAATTGAACAAAAACAAGCGCATGATGAGAGAAAATACACCAGCTGTTATTCGATATATCTTACTTTAATTGCTCTATGTATAACATGATGCGGACGATCGATTCGAAGACGAAATAAGATATAGTGGAATATTGCCTCAGGAGTCCTTTATATACTATTATCTCTTTCATTAAAAATGTAGAACATAAAAACATATGGCATCTTTTACTTTGGCAGATGTCGGACAAAGAGCGAGAGAGAGAGAGGAAGAGAAGTCGTATCGTGCTGAGCTTTCATTAATATCATTTGTCAACTCTTTTTTTTCCTATTCTGCTAATTGAGCGACGCGTGCTATTGAGGTAAAAAAACACACACACACAGTCAGTCTACTGTCGCTTTCCATCTACACAAACACATAAAGAAAATTCTTCGTGAATGAACATGAGCAAAAAACAAGAAGAAAAAAAAAATTTCCAACGATGGTATTGGCTAGAAAAAAGACGAAGAAACAGAAAAAGAAAAAACAATATTATCATTCAACAACCGAACATTCCTAATAGAAGTGTAGTTCGATCTACATCACCACCATTATGGTGGTCGTCGACAAGTTTAATATGTCATATTAAAAGTCGACATCATTTTAATAAAATTTGTATTGAAAATAAATGGAAATGGTCAAATCCAAATTCAACAACAATTTTAATCAATCATAATAAACAAATTTTGTTTCATCCAAGAATAAGTTCATCAACACAAGTTATTCTTGCTGATAGACCATTACCATCAAATGGAAAATTCTATTGGGAAATATATATGCCAGCTGTTTATGGAACATCTCTTATGTTTGGTATTGCAAGTAAGTTAATTAAACTTTTTTAACAATCAACAGGAGTGTCCCTAGACACGATAGGCTCTAGTTACTCTCTACTCGGAACGTCCTTGAAAATTCATATAAAACAAAATATATATATAATTTTTTATTTTAGCTAAAGAACAAAAATTAACATCAGAAAATTTTACTGATTTGCTTGGAATTGATCAACATGGTTGGTCTTTATCACATCATGGTTTATTATGGCATAATGGAATTTCACGTTCTTATTTAATGAAACCATTTGAACCACTACGACCAGTTTTAGTTGGCTTGGAATTTGATGCTGATGTTCGAACACTTTCATATACAATTAATAATCAATCAATGGGTATTGCTTTTGATTCAATACCAAAGAATCTATCAATTTATCCAGCTGTATCATCAACAAGTGCACATAGTACAATGATTCTTAAACATTGTTGCCAAATATGTTCATTATTACGTGAAATTTGTTTGAAAATAATTCGATCGACAATATTATTAGATAATACTAATTGTCAACAATTATTACCTCAGCATTTGATTAGACAACTGATGCGATAAATTTCTTTTCTTTTCTGTTCACAACAGTGAGATAATTCAAATTTTGTTTCTTTGTTTTTTTTTTTATAGTTCTTAAGGCCGAGATCGAGAATGTGCAATGTACAAAAAAAATCTAAAGCTTCTTTCGAATCGCGAAGTAGCATGTCTTTTTTTTATGTGTAGTTGAATCTGTAGTTTTGATGTACTTACATTCCGTTTAAAAAGTTTGTAATATCATTCCATAATATTATTTATTCTCATTATTTATTATTTATATAATTTTGTTGTCTTTTTTTTTTTTTTTTTTTTCTTTGTCTAAACGAGTGCCATCTAGTCAAATGAGATGTTCATGCACAACGTTCATTTCTGTACAAATCGTATCGTCTTAATGTTGTTTGTATTTTTTTTTTGTCTGTAAATTTGACGAGCAAACGAAACAAAGATCTGATGATAGATTAATAAAAGTTTTCAAATTGATTTTATATATGTAGTTAGAAGTTATAATATATTCGATCAATGTTTAGATTTTAAGTGTTAAAATAAGAATCGAAAGAATGTAACTCATATCCAAAAATTTTCAAGGATTTTAGGATTAGATGTTTGAATTTCTATATTAACAGTAATCAAAAGAAAAATTTTCCTCAACTCTATTTACATGTTCGAAGAAAAATTAAATTTAGGTAGAATTCGTTTTCAATTAGATGTGAAACTACGAAATCATTTTTTTTTATTTCAAAATAAATTGAAATTTTCGTTTTTTTTTTAAGAAAGTATGGTACATACTTGTGTTTTTATTTTGGTAGAGTATTAAGTTCTGAAAGAAGGTAGTTACTAATCTATTATAGAGAATACATAAGGTAACATTTTTTTTTTCGTTTTCTATGGAAAATAACAGCATAATATATTTGCACTTTAAATACCATCTATGGATCGTTGTTAGTGGGTACTTTTATTATATCTAACACTCGAAATACGTTTTTTGACAGTACTTTCAGTATTTTGCTTCTCTTGAGGTCTAGGAACTCCAAAAAATGAAGCATTTAATAATTCTGTGCCATTGACAACTTATTGAGATCTATCTACCATGAGTATTTCATAATTTTTCGTCGAGTCGTTTTCGACAAATCTCGGAAAGAGGGAAGTGTTCGTTAACCACACAAACAGAGATATAATTGAATAGTGAGAAGCAATGAGCTGATCAATCTAATGTCATGCATTGTTTATTTTGTGTTCATAATCGAACATCATGGGTTTTTATTTCTATTGAGTGTTTAGTAACGATGCTGTTTGCAACACCCACACTACACAATAGTCATCGTAGATATTCAGCATCTTCAAATGTAATCATTTAAATTTTTTAAAACATCAACATCTCTTTTCTTTCTTAAGAATTAATTTTAACATGAGATGAAATCTTGTATATGCCGATGGCAAGCAAACGAGAGATGAAAAAAAATCGTTGACGTATTTTAAATAAAAGCCATAAGAAATTAATAATGATTTTATCTTCATACTATATTTACCTTTTTAACAACAGAGACATTTTATTATAGCACTAGAAAACCTATTTTACTAGAAGTTAATATTTTAACATGAAAAAAACAAGAAAATACAAAATAATTCTTGATTCTAACAATAAAGCACATTATTATCATCGAGAAAAAAATACGCCTTGATTTTAATTTTGTTCCATTAAACAATTAAAAAAACTGCATGCCAACATAGCCATACATTGAAAAAAATACTCGAAAAGCAAGATCTGATAATAGCAAACATAAAAAATAAATTAAAAATATGAGAAGCAAGATGTTTGCGTATGCAAAGTTGATTGTTTATTTTAGACAAAAAAAAGGTTTGTTTTTTTCTTCTGTGCATACTTAAACGATCTACGATGTGAAAAAAACTTATTTACTTAAAAAATTTTTGCAAGTCAGTTGGTAACGAGTTAAGGACACACTTTCGTGTTTTTGTTCTTGCAAATTAATAAAGGCATACTCTATTCCATTATTTTGTAACGATTTCAATCAAGATTTCAAATGCGTGGAGCAACGAAACGCAAAGCTGTCGCTCCCGTTCAACAACAAGTTTGTGAACTTTGATATTTAAGAATATTAAATAATCCTTTTTTTTTTTGGTTCTTTTACATAGAATCCAAATACACTCTTACAAGAACATGTTGTTAAAAATCTTGGTGCAAACAATGTTCTAGTTTCTGAATATGACATTGTCCAGAAACAAAAACCGATTCCATTTTGGATGCGTGATTTGAATATTCCTCAATGGCTATTATTACTTTTAGTTTCGTTAACTATCGTTACTTTTACAGCATTTATTTTATTTAGTACAGTTGTTACACTTAAAAAAGAAACAAATGGTGGTGCATGCAAATCAAATTCGGATTGTCGTCAAGATTTAGGTTTGCTATGTAATAATTATCGTTGTGGATGTGCTTATTCACATTTTTGGAGTGATTCATATCGAATTTGTGAACGACGACGAATGATAAATCGAACATGTGTTAATGATTCTATGTGTGATGCACTCGGAAGTTTGCAGTGTGTCAGCGTTTTACTTAGGTAAATTGGAAGAACAAGTTAGATTTTAGAAAAAAAAATTTATTTGTATTTTTTTTCTTTCTCTGCAGTAGTGGAAGCACTCAACTTCAATGCCAATGCAAATCTGGAATGAATTGGAATGGATATGCTGTACGTACATAAAATTTAAAATACATGTATAAATGCTATAGTTCATTTATTCTATTTTAGTGTGCTTATCAAGGTTTATACAATGCAACATGTTCTTCAGATTCTAATTGTGATAGTACACGTTATTTATATTGTAATTCTACAGTTGGAAGCTATTGTCGTTGTAATTCATCAATGTTTTGGAACGGGAATTTATATTCAGGTACATGTGAATATAAACGAACAGTAAATCAATATTGTTATCCATATCAAGACTCTTGGTGTGATGATACAGGTCCCGTTGGTCAAGGTCTCATTTGTGCTAATTATGTTAATCCTTATGGAAGTGAATATGGTAAGTAAAATAAAAAGAAAATTTCAATTTACACTATTTTATTTTTTATTATTTTGGGTGTGTGTCAATGTTCAACATATAAATATTATAATAGTAGTGCTTCATTAGCGAATGGTTTTTGTGTTCCACGTCGTGTATATAATCAATCTTGTACATCAACATCTCAATGCGATTATCGAATTAATTTAGCATGTTCAAATAATCTTTGTTTATGTCCATCAGGTTCAAATTATGATTCTACGATTAGTAGTAGTGGTGTTATGGGTTATTGTGCACCTGCTGCAGGTTATATGGAAAATTGTACAGCTACTCTTTCATGCAGTACATCACAAAATCTTTATTGTGATTTATCATATTATGGTGGAGCAAATACAAGTGGTATATGTCTATGTAATAGTTCATGGTCATATTGGGATGGTACAACATGTGCAAGTAAATTATCAATTGGTGGTGAATGTTCAAATGATACACATTGTATTGCATCAGATGGTCTTTTTTGTAGTAATTATACACAATCAATAGGTACATGTGATTGTGATAAAAATTATTTTTGGAATTATACATGTATAATTAAACAATGGTATAATACAACATGTTCATCATCATATGTTTGTGATGATAATCGTGGTTTACAATGTCAAGGTCTTGGCGGTAGTCTATTTCAACAATGTGATTGTTATAATACAAGTTATATTTGGGATTCATTATATGTTACGAATCGATCATATATATGTATACCTAAATTATCGATTAATCAAACAATATGTTATGGTGATCTTGAATGTCAAGATTTTAATTATTTAAAATGTGAAAATGGTACATGCAAATGTGTTTATACAGATTATTGGGATGGTAGTCGATGTCAACCTAAAAGAAATTATACAGATCCATGTTCAATTACTTCAGAATGTCGAGATTTTAGTCCAGTTAATTTAATTTGTGTAGATGGTACAACAGTACCACCAGCATTACAATGTCTTTGTAATACGACTTCATTTTGGGACGATTGTTTACAAGCATGTGTTGTTTCAAAACATGTTAGATTCTTTTAATTTTTCTTGTTTTCAAGAAATGTTGTTTTTTTGTTGTTTTCTAGCGTCATGAAGCTTGCACACTAGTAACGAATTGTTCAAGTAATGAATGTGATAAAACAGCTAATTTACAATGTATGAATGATAGTGTTACAAATATAACTGGATCCGGATGGTGGTATGTATTTAATAAATTTTATTCATAGAATATAAATTTTATGAAAATATTCTTCTAGTAATTGTACTAGTTTACAATGGTGGAATGGAACATATTGTCGAGATAAAGGCACACCCGCTTGGGGTAGTAATACAAGTGCTATATGTAATGCAACGTATCAATGTGCTGATTACAATTTAGTTTCCTGTCCACTCGGTGGTAATTATCCTGGTATAAATTCTACTTGTGAATGTGCAACAACTAAATATTGGGTATGTGAGTAAAAAAAATTCATTGAACGTTGTTTAATTGTTATTGAATAATTGTAGAATGGTCTTACATGTCTGGATCGAGTTTCGAACGGTGATCCTTGTACGTTATGGCCTAATTATCCAGTAAACACAAGCACCTGTTTAAGTGCGGCTGGTGCAGGACTAATTTGTAGTAGTAGTACTTGTGTTTCAGGAACTTGTACAGGTGGCACTTGCTATTGTCCTTCCAGCACAACTTGGAATTCAACGTTTGCTATATGCGCTACGACATCCACTGGATAATAACTCTGTTTCAAAACTCGTTTTAACTTTTATCAGCATTTCGTTTTGAATGAAATCAATGAAACTTTACAAAAGTAGACGATTATTTGATTATAAAAATGAACACATTTTATTTATAATTGTTTTGTTCTTATGAAAATTTTTCTAATAAATTTAAACGAAAAATTAATTCCAATATCGAATTAATATATATCATAATTTAATATGATTGAAGGAATCTTAGTTCTATATCACAGAACTAGAGTGTCTACTTCCACAATCCTACATCTTGCAATAAATAATTGATTTAATATTACACCATAACTTATTAGGAACTAGTCTGATCAACTCAAATCAGACCAAACCAATAAACACTGGTTTACTAATAGACTAGTCAGGTAGTTGGCTTCATTCTTTTTGTATGTATTTAGATTGTTTTAAGCTCAGCAGTTATTCTTAATAGGCTCATCAAATAAATAGGGTATACTGGTAACGTACAAAGGAACATTTTCAAGTGTCAATTTACTATTGATTCGGAACTTAGTACATCTTATACAACTATGTCTACCAAAAAAAAGTCTGTTTCTTAGAAAATTCGAACGTTTTTAGCGAATTTTCGTTGTAGGATTCCACTTTTGTAGTAAGACCATAGGTTCGAATTTCAATCTGAAACGGAGAAATATTTGGTGGGTGGTTCTATTGTTGTTTTTCAAAGTAATTCATTGTTACATTTCATTAAAATAGGTCATCAAACTAGAGTTTGAGATCGTTGTTTTTGAATGATCATTAATGGCTGCTCAAAACGCATATAATATCGAATTGCTGTCCTTGAGTCTCATTAGAGGTCTAAAATTTTGAACTTGATTCTACATATGCCTATGTATTATAGCAGAACACTTGACCTCGATATTCAGCTTTTAGGAGGGTCGGACGAAAAACCTTTTGTATGGCCCTACGCATAAGATGTACAGGCTGTCTCAAAAGTTCGGCGAGCAAGTAAATTCGTATAACTTCGTGGATCAACCTTGCAAATAATGTTGCAGGATATCACTTTTGACTGAAATACAAAAAAAACAGTTTTCGAGTTTCATAAAAAAAAAACTTCGTATCGTTTATTTTTTGATCATTTCAAATTCTTCGATATTTTGACTTTTCAATTGTCCAATACCATTTTATTAGCATATTTTAGCGAAATATCAGCAAATATTACTACTCGATCTCTTTTTTTGAGGATATCTCAAAAACATATCCGATAAATGACATTGGGGGATTGGAAAATTAAAATATCGTAAAATTTGAAATGATCAAGAAATAAATGATACGAAGTTTTTTTTTATGAAACTTGAAAAAACTGTCTTTTTCTATTTCAGTCACAAATGATATCCTGCAACGTCATTTACAAAGTTGATATGTATCAATAAAAACTTCGCATTCATCGCTACTATATCAAATAAAATTAGTTGATTGGTTTTGACAAATAAAGAAGTTATACGAATTTACTTTCACGCCAGACTTTTAGATACTCCATGTTAATTAGAATAAACAATATATTGCGCCTTCTACTTTCTTATGAACTATGGACGTGTTGTTCTTAAGATGTTAGATACTATGTTTTGCTCGTTATTACCAAATGACAACAAAAGTCGACTTCATAAGTTTTAAGATTTGTGATATTCTTTAACTTCGATATTTTGTGCATCTTTCGTCTAATGAAACAAGTGAGAATATTAATGTTTTATTATCATAAAAGACAGATTGAATATTTTAATAATCAGAATACCTCACGAGACGAAGTAGCAGATCATTAAAAGAAAACCTTTATTTACTATAAGAACTTAAGTGACAATACTTTAGTTCATAAAATTAAATGTTGAGAAGATTTAACTTCGTTAACTTATCACAAACCAAAGGCAATTTTTCAAAAACAATACAAAAGACTAATGACAAATAGCTAATATTTTTAGATTTTTGTAATTTATTTTCAAGTTTTCTCCAAATGATAATCATCGAATAGACTTTTCTTCTTCGTTTTGTAACTACACAAGAGAGTGAGTACATACTATATAGAAAGTAAATAAAGAACGATAGAATAATTGATAACGAAACCAAACCTAAGAAAAACATGAACATATTGTTCACCAAACAATCGAATCTAATGTGAATTCGAATGCATATCTACTGTTTTAGGAGCTTTCACAAGCATACCACTTCTAAGAGACCAATAAAAGGTATAGGATGATGAGATAAACTCAGCGTATCTGGATTTGTCATATAAGCTCCCTTAAAATATCTTCAGTAAAGATATAAACGATCGAGTAGAGTATGTTCATCTGTTACAGAAAAAAAAAGGAAATGATCAGACCAATAACTTAAACTATATGAAAGTTTTATATTAAAAGAAAAAAGGCTTTATGAAGAATTTTCTGTTGGACAGTAAGAATAACAATTTGCTGCTAGTGGTAAAATAAAATTCTAATTGAGGTCCAATGTTGGTCAACATGTGATTAAGAAAAGTTCCATAAGAAGCTTGGGTATTAATATCATATTAAAGATATCGAAAATTTTTCACACACATTAAACGATATCCTCCTCTGTTAGAAAAGTTTTATATTGAAAATGCCAACTTCAGATCCCTAAAGTTGATAAACTGCTTTTTCTTGGATTTAAGTCAACAAGCCTAATTTTGCAGTAGACTGCAAGAGAATTAAGCAATAGTTGCATTATTTTTTCATGTGATTCACTCTGATATGATCGATTTACATCAATAATAAATTATGAAGTACAGAATCTGGAAGAGTGTGCGTGGATGTTGGTTCAGTTTTTAATACGACATTCAATACTTTATTCGCTAAAGAACTTTGTTATCTCTTGTATTGCAAATCAATCAAACTAATGCAGTAATTATTGATCGTAGAAAATAAAACAACGTAGTTCAATACTCTTTTGTTCAACATTTAATGGCGACATATTTTCATTTATGAAAGCCGTATGAAATGCAAATTGAGCAACATCGGACTTGCTATCGAATGTTTTGAAGATGAACATCTCGTTGGATCGCATCTGGCTTAGATAGTACCATACGTGAGCATCTTGGGTGCTGCGACTTATCGTATAGGCTGCAGAAGTATTCACGGACCCTCGAAGTTCGATTAGATGAACATCGCTTTCGACGTCAATCGAGCGATAGTCACAAATTGCCAATGGCTTATCCGTTATTGCATTGGGACCCAATAGTCGCCAGACATTGATCGCTTGATATCGAGTTTGCATCGCTTTCTCAGCTTCTTCTTCTCCAAGCATTTCTTTCATTTTTTTGCGAATCCCAGCTGGATCGCTGTCAACATGAGGATCAAAGGCAGGATTTCTATGAGATTGATCATATTGATCGGTCGTACGTGGTGGACCTCGAGCGCGAAAGACATGGTGATAGACAAGGACTCTAGAAGCGTTCAGATGCTTTTTCAGAAAATTAGAAACCTCTTCGTAATAAGCTCGTTGTGCTTCGCTGTTATCCTGAAATTCTTCATGGAGATATCCTTCGTATTGGACCACTTTTAAGCCATTGATATCGAGATCAACACTCTTCTCTTTGTCTCGCAAATCGTGGATGGTCACAGGAGTTGGTACTTGTTTCATATTTGTTCTTTGCACTGCTAGTCTCGAACCCGCCTCTATCCATGGAGAACAGCCGTCTATTGTGTGTGCAAGATAATTAATTTTTCCAATGACATCACCACTCATGATGATAATTCGGAACAATAAGCGCAGATGTTGTTTTTCAATTACTGTCCACTTTATTTGTTACACGAATTGGTTCGTCGTACATGTGCAACAGAGATAACAAGAATACGCGAGTGAAAGGAAATAAGAGAGTAGAGAATAGATAAGAATATAGGTGATATCGTGAGAAAAGGGCGTATATGATTACATAAACAGAACAAGAGAGATATTAATACAATGAAAGATAGGATGTAGCAGTGTCATACAATGTAAGCAGTGAAACAATGCAATCACAGATGCTGCTCGACACATAATAAGTCAAACAAACCAATGGTGTACGATAGCAACAAGGTAGTCATATCATTCCTCTTAACTTTTCAAGGCTTCTTTGCTGTGTAATGCGCTCATCACGACGTATAACGCAGTTTCTTTCAGTCAGGCATCTCATTTGCTCTTTTCTGTTTCATGAATATAAGATGAATCATTGTATCAGTACGAGCGATAGCATATATGAGTTCAATTTTTTTCTAATGAAAATCGATGTCAGATTAATTTGATGTAGCATACAATACAAGGGTTCAGAATGAATTTCTTATGAATATATATGTAACATTGATTTGCATCGTGCTCGCGTCTAGAAATGTAAATTATATCTAATAGATGTCGTTTGCATGTCTTGTGGTTTATTTCTTACATAACTTCGTTATTTTTCATATTACAATTCCACAAGAATGATTCATTTATTATTGATCATGAGAAACTGTGGGTTTCCCATTCCGAAAGTATTTTCCTAATAATTTTGATGAACTTTATCTACAAGTTTTGTTTGCGGTATTTGTGCCATTAATTCAATAAAAACAAAATACATGAAAAAAAGCACCATTCATATTGATATCATTTGACAAGTTCAAAGGTTTCCTTGATTTCAATGTTTTACTATACGTTTTTTAATAGAATCTTTTAAATCTCTCATGATTTATACAAATATTTGTAACTTGATGAATTCTGCCTACTAAATCAGTTTGGTGAACAAAAAAAACATCAATCATTTAGTACAATAGCGTTCGTTACAAATACGCGCAGGTGGTAAAAAGTAAACGTAGAAACTACCACAGTTGATCACTGATATATCGGTAGCGACAAGACAAAATTCGATAAAATTTTCGAAACATGCCTTTCCATAGACCACAATATTCACTGTTATCGGTAATGTACCATTAAACCAACCTGGTAAAAAAACCACCACAATGAGTTATACCAGGTGGTGCAAGTGAAATTATAGTTCCACCAGTACCAACAAACCGTATCCAAGAACCATTATTACCCGCATTGAATAGTGGTCCGATATCGCAAGAGCCATATAATCCAGTTTGAGCGACATTTCGTGAAGGATCATTAATTGTTGTATATGATAAGCAGGGTGCTCCAGTTTGACTTCCTATGCTAACACTGCTAGCAATAATCGTTGTTGATATTGTTGATACTGAAACAAGAAAAAATTTGTCCTGTTAAATAATCTTTGTTAATCAAAGGACAAAAGGAATATTCATTTACATGAATTTTGATTAGTATTTTCTGTCACTGTTCCGGATGCACTTCGTTGAGATTTTATAGTACCAAATACAATACCGACAGAAATAGCTGTAACTAAGATAATCAATATCACAATAATAAATGTAATTACTGCTGCTCGTACAGTACAAATTTGTTTGAATCAAATGAATATATTTTATCTTACTCAGTGGCGAAACTATCTGTTATTGATGAAACATGATCGTGATCATCGAAAATTAATCTTTGGAATCGAGCTGTTCCCGAAAGATTAGGTTCTGTATTTTCAAACGCTTGTTGTTTAGCAGTAGATGTACGGCGGTTGAATCGAACATTTTTTTTTCCTAGATTTTTTCTTTTGACTCTTTAGTTTTTGTTTCGGATGCTGTTGAAAATGTTGTACGTTAGAAGCATATTGATGCTTACCAGATGACGTTTTCTTCCATCCGATTGTGATTTCATTCATTCTATTGTTTTTTTCTTCTGTTTTACATACAATTCTCTGCCATATGTATGTGCACGAAAGCCTATGAAGAACTATAAATGTATTCAGTTATTCAAATTTTTAATTCATCCCTCTGTTAATTCAATCCTGTGTATGTGACAGCAAACGTCATCACAGTGAATTTTTTATGGCCTGGTTTTTGTTGCTGAATGCGCTCATTAAATAAATACTAAAGCAATAGTAAAATGAAAAATATATATATAAATATTACACAAATGTGTCGAAATTTTTACTTGAAGCAATTGCATTTATTGATAATTTTAAAATTAAAAAAAAGCCTTCTTTTACATTTTCGAAAACCAAAAACAGATAGAATTTGGAATAACTGACTGCTGTTCTTTTCATTTTACAAGATGTTTTAATTTAACCAAATAATTTACAATTGATAGCACTTTACTTTTTTCATCTACATTTGCGCAATCATTTCGTTCAAATTCATATTTTCTTTAACTCTCTGAACAGAATAGAGATAATGACGATAAAAATTTATTATTATCAATTGTTGAATTGAAAAATGATGTTCTATTTTAACAATAATTGTTAGAAACAATGGAACAAGAAAATTTAATTTAAACGTTTGTGTTCGTATTAATATGCATGCAGTTGATAGTACGAGCAGTTACCATGTTTAATTATCGAAAAACTAAAAATATTTGGATCTTTTCATGCCAATTTTCTATAAACTGGACCATATTTCTAGTTTACAATGCGCAAGTAATAATATTTATACATGCAGAAAAAAAAAGTAATTAAATAAAAGTAAAAAAAAACAACTAATGTTTTAATTTGCCGTAGCTTAGGGGTGTGGGTGTGATGGAATGAGGTGTGGGTCTGGGCATGTGTTAATGTTTTGGTGTTGTATATACTCACAGTCACACCCACTCACCGCACTCACACACCGACACTGCACACCCCTACCCAAACCCACATCCCGATTTAGGAAAAACGAAAATTCAGAAGTCTTGTCGAAAGACAAAAANTTGAGTACAGCTGAATTATTTATCTCGTTTAAATTTGCAGCTGTTGCAAAATACTTTTCCCATTCAATGATTGTTATATTTTCAGTGTCATAGATATTATTGCGTCTTTTTCGTATATGAATCGTTCCATTTTTACTTGTATTTCGATTGCTTTCCATAAAGATACCAAGTACAGCTATTTGTTTTGTTTCAGGATTAATATGAACAAAATGAATCTCACCTGCATGTTTTATACCATTTCTAAACAAAAGAAAAATTGATTTTATGAATAAAAAAGATTTGTTAAAGACTAATTTACACTTGATGTTCACTGCCTGATTTAGAATTTTCATCCCAATGAAGATGAAAATTAGAAAATTCAAATGTTCCATTCAAACCACCTCCAGTCAATTTGAACGGTGATGATTCGTTACCATTGTATGTACCAACAATGGTATGTCCATTATTTAAAACATTAAAAGTATGAGTAAGATTATAAGTTGATGAAAAACTAAAAGATGAAAATGTTTGATAGATAGTGCATGCTGTTTTTATGTTGATCGGTGATTGAGAATGTCCAGCACATGAAGGATATGTCTCACTCCAAATATCAGGTCCTAAATCATGATAGTTCCAACTTTCACATATGATTCGATGAATATTAGTCAATAATAAGAGCAAAATAACGAATAATTGCATTCTAATATGAATAGTTATTTTAGTGATTATCAAAAGAAAATGATTTAGTCTATTCGATAGCTCGAGCAATCAGTCGAAATAAGCAAGAAAATATTATGATTTTGTTTTTTTAAAGAAATCAAATTATTCTTTCATATTCGAGTTTTGTTTTTACAGAATGTATTTTTTGCACAAAATTATTCAAAATTTGTATAGAATAATGTTAGTTAATTTGTTACCCACGAAGCATATGTCAATATATTAAATCTCCTATTGAATTTATCATATAGAAAATATATATTCTAATACATCTGTATATTGTAAATGTCGACGTATACAAAACATATGGAATTGATCAAATTGTTCTCAATGCACACGTACTGGTAAATATCAATGCATACAAGAGATCTAAAATTACTTTAATTTTGTTCTGTTTCTCTTTTTTTCTTTTAATAAATGATAGCATTAAAAGAAAGTTATAAAAACATAGGTATACGTACATTTTATACTCTTCTATTTATGAGAACTATTAAGTTAATTCAAAAGCGTTGCCTACTATGGTACGACAATAAGTCATAAACAGAAATATTTTCTTTACAAAATATGTATTTAATAATTCCCTTTCGAAAAATAATACTTTTCAAGTAGTACAGAACTTGAAAAGCAATATTTCAACATCGAAATTCATATCGAATATAGGACGTGTAGTGACAAGCATTATGCTTGCATAGAACTTTTATTTATTTATATCAAAAAAGAAGAATAGTACAAAAAAGGAAGAAATATGATAAAATATTTGATTAACATTGATAAGAAAAATTTATTTGTCAAACCGTTCGAACTTATTGAACAACACTTGTAATCAGGTATTGACGACATAGTTTCATTCAAAAAATTTCGATATACCACTCGTTTATATAATGCTTGTGGATGACGATAATTTTTCAAGAAAATATTCTTTCGAAAAGCATTTATATAATTTTCATTAAAAGTAATAGGTGTTTTGAACACAGTCCAAATAATGCCTTCAGTACAAGGTGGTGTTGTCAATGAACCTTCATAACGCCAAAACTCATTTAGCTTCTTTCCCATCAATGAAGCTAAGTTTAAATTGAGTACAGCTGAATTATTTATCTCGTTTAAATTTGCAGCTGTTGCAAAATACTTTTCCCATTCATTGANAAGTTTCTTAAGTTCGATATTAAAAGGTTTACATAACCCTTACTATTTAGCATCAATAAATCCCATTTTTCACGGGCTTTCATTTGGTATAAAATTCATCATATCACCTATTTGAAATTATGGCGTTACCCCCCTGGAATAATATTTTTTCCAACCCTGTACAAACGTTTAAAATGATTGTTGCAAAAGTACAAAATGCATGTAAAACTGATACACAGGATCAAATTTTATTGAAAAACTCATTTGATGAGTTTTTACGAACTAACGATGTCAATCATCTAATTCATTTGTATACGTTGAATGGTCTTTATAAGGCTATTCGAGAACATGCAAATGCATATACAACATTAGTGTATCTGAATTTATTATTGTTGTCCGGCAGAAAATATCAAGGCATCTGTTACCGTGGGGTGGGTATGACAATACACGATGTCAGTCGATTTTATTATGCTATGAAAACACTAAGTAGTGTCATAGAAACACGGAACTTTTCATCAACATCTAAAAATAAAATAGTTCCATCAATATTTTCTGGTTTTGCTGCACCACGTCTTGATAATTTGTACAGTGTTTTACTCGTGTTTGAATTTTCAAGTCCATGTAGTACGGCTATTGATTTGACGCAAGTATCAGATCGTTTACCAACTATATCACAATTTGAACATGAGGAAGAAGTGTTAATATTACCGTATACGTTATTCAAAGTAACGAAAGTGACGGAAGAAACCGACACTGAGCCATTTTCAATTTATTTACAAAATGTGACTGCGCCTGAACAGTCACTTATCAGTTTTTTTAGAATAAAATTAGAGGATATTAAATAGAAACAGATTCCAAAAATAACTTATGTAACAAAATTTTTTAAAAAACTAAAAGAATTATTTGACTCTTTACACTTAAGTTTTTATCTGTTCTGTATCTTCGAGAATAAATCTTCAGCATAAAATGCTACGATTGTGTTAGCTGAATTCAAACAGTTTCGTCAATCAGGGACAAGTCTTGACCATTTTATTGAATATAATTATGCATCAGTGTTGCCATTTTAATGTCACTTAGGATGGTGTGGGTGTGGGTGTGAAGATGGGTGTTTGGGATTGGGTGTTGGTTAAGGAAAAAGCCACACCCACACCCCAATATCAAAACTCATTGTTAGTCTATTGTATTAGACGAGAAAGTTTTTCTGAAAAGCTCTATGATGGCCAAAATCAAAATAAAATATTATTCAGGATATTTTGTGCTTGTACAAGCATGTCAATGAGATATGTGATGAAACTGATAGTGAGCTTTGTGTTTTCAGATGAACTATCATAAATCCATTGATAGTTCTACCAAAAATCTATTTCATCAGAATGGTGTTCTTGCGTAATTTCTTTGCCTTACTTACACAAGACGCTGTTCTGACAAACCTTGTAACACGAATTCGTCTGATAAGAAGCGAAAAAAGACGCTACGAGTAGGATTTGAATCTACGAGGGAAAATCCCATCAGATTTCGAATTTGATGCCTTAACCATTCGACCATCGCAGCATGCTTTGGATTAAAAATCTGATTTGATGGAAATGGTTTTGCTTCTTCCACAAAAGGTCTTCGTCACACTATGGTAAGGCTCATACCTTATCCAATATCATAGCCATACACATTAAAAGCCGAATTGAAATTTTTGAAGAAGTGATCAGTCCACATTATCTAGCTGAATTGAATTCAAGGTATACCAACCAATCATTATAAACGGGTTTGACGTATCATAAATCGAGATAGGGTGGGATGTGGGTGTGAGTGTGAGAGTGGATCTTCTTTCACCTTATGGTCACAGTGGTATCGACACTCACACCACCCACACCCACACCCATCTGTTTGAATATTAGATACTACAAGAATGAGTATTTTATTTCGAAACATAACATTCAACAGAAATAAATACTATTTAATCAATATTTTAGAGAACAGTTCTGCATGATAATTGTGGATAGTGAAAAATCTCGTTTGCCTCATCACGCAGAACAATCATGATCGGAACAATTCTAAAGATTTCTGGAAGGTACAATATCGATAGAAAAAACTGATGTCCTCAACTCATTGTAATCGTTATATCAAAACGTGTTGTGTACTCTTAATTTTTTTATTTCTAACAGATATCTACATATTTAAATAAAAAACAGAAAATAGAGTATACAAAGAATTAGACTGCCACTCAAATAAAGCATGCACATCGTGGACACGACTTGTTTTCTGGTAAAAATGAATTTTTTTACATAGACTTATTAGCTTCTAGTGTTCAAAAAGAAGATTGATAGAAAAAAGATGAGTTGCGATGGATTATTCCCAAGCGAGACTCTTAATTTAAACTCCTGCGGATAAACTTTCTATTTATAAAAATTGAGAAATGATACATCACTTGTTGCAGTTGCTCACGCTGATTCTAAATATGTCTTTATTTTTCTCTAAAAGTGCTTTTGTATTTAAAAAACTAGGAATATTAGAAAATCTGTATCTCAATCCAGAAGAATTTACACTTAATGACTATATGTATGTACTAGATAGAGAAGAACATTCTTTGAAACTTTCATTGATACTAGATTAGTGGAGAAACGTAGCAACCAAGTTAAGTGTAAAAAATGCGAGGAAAGAATCGGAGGTGATAATTCGTGTTTGAGATGAGACTCTAAATCACGATGCAATGCCTGTTGATACTAGAAGAAACGTAAAAAGATTCTTCTTCGTACACTATTTTTTTTCGAGTTATGGTCGCTCCACTGAACTTTTATCTTTGCTACAGTATTTGAAAAAACAAATGAACAAACTAAATTTGGTCTACAACTTTGCTTACAAACAGCTCTTCAAGTTATTAGAATCTTCTGAACATTTCAGCCAAAATTAGTCGTCTCTTTTTTAGATATCAAATCGACAAAAACCCCATGATATCCCATCAAAAGAATGGAAAATCTAGTTTTATGTGAGTTTTATATCTCGCAAAAAGACGACTCTTTTTGACTGAAATTTTGAGAAGATTCTAATGACTTCAAGAGCCGTCTATGGGCAAAGTTTTAGGCCAAAATTCATTTTTACACTATTACTTACGTATTGTGTCAAAGTCAAAAGTTCAGTACAACGATTATAACTCCTAAATGGCAGTCTATGCAGAAGAATTTTTCTAGTCTCAACTGACTCTACTTAGTGACTGATACCTAATCTCAAACGTGAGGTATTACCTTAGGTGATTCCCTCATAGGCATAAAGAATAATAATTATTTATTTCGAATGAACATGTGTCTGATAAATCCAAAGGACAGAAGAGTCCTAGTTTCAGACTACCTATGATTTATTGTTCAATTCTTTTTAATTTTCACAAAAAAACTAATGCTTTTTTTCTTAATGTCAGAATGGAATCCTATACAATATTTGCTATTTCTAAATCTTAGACTTCCTCAAAGAAAATTATAATGAATTTCAGTCGTGTTCAATTATTTTGGTTCAGGTGGTAAGTTAAGAAATAATGAATATGAGTCAACTATTGTCATGTTACACATGTAAAATATCAATGGTCTTTGTTAAGATTGAGTCATGTATGATAATAACATGAAACTCTCAGCTGTTAATTATCCTTGCCCACATTTTTACAGTTCCACGCATGACATCGAGCTTTTAGAGAAGCCTATTGCAGATATACACTCGTCACATTTTGACGATCTCGACAATTATGGTCTCATTTCAAAATGATGGTTAGATGTGAAGATGGAATGGATGACTTGAATCATGACTAATGCATCAAAAAAAAGAAGGAGAATTTGTCATGCCATTAAGCGAGTGAAAAGCGATAGGTTGACCGCAGCAAAGACTGAATTGTAAATTATTTGGTGTTTTTTTTAAACTTTACTTATGTACTGCGAATAACTGAAACAAACTTTCAAGCCTAATGCATATTCGTATACTTTCGATAAACACATATGTTATACATGATTAGTCGTAAGACGTTTCGGAAGACTAAGTTTTTCGCTAGAGACCGCTCTTATCCTGTCATATTTCATATACATAATGTTTACGGTTGACTCAAAGAAAAACTGATTGGATTGGTAGAATTATATGAAATTAGTCACAAATGATGTATTGACTTATGAAGCTCTATTTAAGTACAAAAATTTGATTTAATTCTTGTTGCTTGTTTTTTAATTATATTATTTAAATTTTTAATCAATTTTATATATTACAATAAATATGAATTTTATACCTCCCAATGCAAAACTTATTGCTGAAGCTCTTGGTGATATTATACAGGTTTATTCTATACGTAATTTGCTCTTATCTCTTATTGTAAAGTTATTGATTCTTATTATAGTTACCAAGAGATATGCAAATGGCTGTGACGAATAAACTTCATGAAAGTTTTCAACCAGTACCGATTCCTAATCATGATGATTGGTTGATATATCATGAAGAAAAAGGACAAACTATGAAAGCATTTGAACGAACTACGTCAAAAGCTGTTCCACATTCAACGTAAATAATAACTTATTATTTCTTTCTTTAACTGAGCAAGTTTCTTTCTTTTTTACATAATAGTTTTAATACAATCTATATTCAGCCAGTTGGTAGTTTTAATCATCCAAGGTAGAAAGAAAGTTCGTTGGTTTTTTTTCCATTGAGTTTATTAATATGACACTTTAGAGCTGCACCACTTAATGTTATTATTCAATTTGCACGTGTATTTTTTGCAGGATGTGAAGTTGAATTATTGCCAACGATTGATTTTTCGAAAGATATGAAATATAGAGAAAAACATGGAATAAGACAATATCGAACAGATGGCTTTTATAATTATCTAATTCAAACCCGTTATCTACGTGATACCAGGCGAGAACTTTTATGTGTTGCCGTAACTATGGCTGATATATATCCTGATGAAACTTGGAATTTTGTTTATGGAGAAGCACGAGCAAAAGATCGTCTTGGTGTTTACTCATTTGCACGTCTTGATCCATTATTTCCTGCATCATCACAAAGTTTACTCTCTGTTCCATTAACTAAACAAGAGCGTGTAGTAATGCTTCGACGTTGTATAAAAATTCTTCTACATGAATTAGGTCATTTATTCGGTTTAAATCATTGTATCTACTTCATTTGTTTGATGAATGGTGCTAATAATCAAATTGAAATGGATCGACAGACTTTATATTTATGTCCTGTTTGTTTACGTAAACTTTATTCAACTCTTCAATTTGATGTTCGACATATGTATGAAAACTTTGTTTATCTATGTGAAATATACGGACTTGAAGAAGAACGTATATGGTATCGAAAACGTCTAAATTTCATTTAAGATAATATCAAAAGATTAAAACAACGAGCAAAACAAGATTGTTTCTGATGTTACTTACTAATAAACTATGACACGTAAAATATTTACAAATTATTTTTGATCTAAAACGACATTAAACATGCATAATTTTTAATAAAAATGTATACTCAATTCATCGTTTGAAATTGATGATACACATACATTGTACAAAGTACTTTTCAAAGGAGAGCAAAATATTTATTTTATATGAAACTGCTATAACCTGTAAAGTCATAAAACTCATAGATCGCCCTGTCTGGTATCCAACGTAGTGTTTTGCAGCCCAGTTGAATCATCATTAAATATTTTCAATGAAATTTTCTAACCGCAATAGGATAGGTATCTCGTACACATGAGATAGGTTTTTTTCGAACTTTTCGTTTTCGGTGATTAGTGCATCCTATACATTTCTCATACCACTGGTCTGAGAAATGCGTAGCATGGAGGATGTGTGTGTGTGTAGGTTAAGAGAAGACAAGTGACAATGGCACATCCACACCTTGTTAAGACAAAAACAGCTGTTTTTCAATTCTATCTAATTCTTTGTGCTTCAACATATGTTTGGTAGTTTTAGGGAAAAAAGTGCAAAACTTTGTTCCTATAAAGGGATTCGAGGTCTAGTTTTTGCTTTAGACCAGTCAAAATTGCTTGACTGCATATGGTTAAATATCTAATCAATTCTTGGCGTCACTATTAGTTTTGAGAGACTCTTCTTATTGAAAATAATAACAAAATGATTAATATTTTACTATCTGATATATATTCTAAAGGTATCTAATTCTCAATCTTATACTGCAAGAAATAATGTAATTGCTAAAAAGGTATCCCGTATTACATTACACATCTTTCTCATTTCAATACGAACAAGTGTAAACAAATTGTCTAGAACATAAGACCGAAGCAAAAGGGATTGCTTTAAGTGTTTCGATTTATCTGAACTAGTCATAAGCAATACAAATGACGCTCACACTAGTCCGTATCACAATTGAAAACAGTGCAGACTAGTCAGATATACAATATTGTGGAACTGAACGTTCGAGAATCCATTTAGCGTCATGTATATTTTTGACCGTTTTGTTTTACTGACAAGTTTGAACAGTATGAATAGACAAAATGAGCTAGTCAGTGTTTTGTTATATCGTGTTCCTCGTCAAGTCAACCAGTCCTGATGCGTTGCAAGTCATTTGAGACTAGACATGTTGGGCGTGCTACGTTATTTTTTTTGCTTCTCTGGGATAGCCACTAATTGATAGGAATTTACCGTTTGGATCGATGTCAGTTGAAGAATAAAAATATTGTTCGCTGCCTTTTGAATCCAAATCTAAGAAAAATCAGATACAATACAGCTATGCTGATAAACATTTTTTTTTGCTATGCACAACTATCCATTTAAAAGAATCAAGGTGAAAGTCAAATTAATATTGATTAAAAAATGATTGACAATTGATTTAGATCATACGTATTTAATTGATTACAACCAACATTCGATTAAGTATATTGATTATTATCGATTAGAATTGATTAATACTTAATGAAAATAATTTAATATAGGTGATACAGATTGAAAAAAATAAGTCAACGATTTTTTTTATTAATTACAACGAAATAACGATCAAAACCGATGCTTTTTATACAATTTTTAATTGATTATACCTGAAAATAAACAGAATAATCAATGAAATTATGAGGGTGAGGGTGATGACGCAAAGAAGGCCCACACTCACATCCATACCCACACCCTCGATTCATGCATAATGAACAATTTAGTGATTGCAATAAATTTATTTATTGAAATATTTCAATCAAAAAATAAAAAATAAAAAAAAGATCTTTTGATGTACAATACCTACCTTATTGAAGATTAAATTGACTAATCTAGATTACTAGCATAAAAAAAGAGAAGCTATTGAAAAAAAAATCATCTAATGAGCTTCTTTCCATACCCAGTGAAAAATTTTAGGGATTAAAATCGATTAAAATTCAAAAATCCTATGGGCGTAATCGAAATTGATAATCGGATTTTTCTGCAACAAAATCAAAATTTTAATCGATTGAAATCAATGTTACCAATCCACCTCAATCGATTAAATTTTATTTTTAATCGATTGAGGTGGATTGGTAACATTGATTTAAATGGATTAAAATTTTGATTTTGTTGCAGAAAAATCCGATTATCAATTTCGATTACGCCCATAGGATTTTTGAATTTTAATCGATTTTAATCCCTAAAATTTTTCANAAGCATATCTTTGAATTTCCTGCTAGTAAAATTATTCCGAGAAATTTGGAAAAAAGAAAGAATTTTCAATACAATAACTGCTCAAAAACATTTTCTTTTCAATGATTTAAATTTGAACAGCTATCAAATCACGATGATCGACTAATTAGAAATTCTCGACAATTAAATTCAATATGTGAATCACGTCTACCTCAGACATATAATCGATCAATAAAAGCTTAATTCATATTAAAAAAATTCAGTGTGAAATTTCACGTAAGAGATTCCTAATTAAATGAGAACTATACTAGATGTGACAAGAAACAATATGAATATTAATTAATGATCTTATTTCTTTTTCTAGTTCTTTTACACCTATTAAAACGACAAGTCAACAGCCAATCAACCTTAGGTGAGTTGTGCTAATTTAATTCTGACAACTAAAAGAAGAAGAAAAAGAAAAGGTGTCATCATTAAACCATATGTTCATGTGTCACATATGTTTAAAGAAAGAAAGAAAGAAAACGAAGAATTCGTCTGCAGGCTACGTTCATCATCATGATCATCAAATAAGTGTGTCTGTGTATTTCGTCACACTTTCGCTTGAATATTTGATTGTAGAAAAAGAAAAGAACAATCTGTAGATTACCCCTGATAGATGATTAAGCGTCGGCCGTTTTGTATCAAAGTATGCGCTTTTCTTTTGATCGTTATAACTTCTAACATTGTCGCTTCCTTTCATCTTGTCAACATGAATCAGATTCAATTAGATTACACTATGATGCCGCCGCCGCCGCTGCCACTACCGACATAGAAAAAGAGAAACAGAGACATATACATATCTCTTATTTGTGAGTACGTGTATATTTATTTGAAGAATGACATTACTACTCATGCCAAATGCATATTATTTGTAAGTATTATACAACAAAACTTCAAATTAATATTTATAAACAGTAGAAATAAACCTATTGACGTTGTGAGAATATAGTTAGATGTCATTAACACAATAAAGAACGTATTTTTTATGTACAACTATCGGTGAATTAAGTGATAGAATAATTATGTTTTCTGTAGACAAAAGTCTTCGATAGATTTTTCCTCAACTTCTAGAATGAATTTTGATCAACAGAAATAAGATTGATGTTTTCTATACATAATTAACGTGATATTTTTACAGTATTACAAACAAAACTTGAACCAGTAAAACTCGGTTTCATTAGACTTTTGCTGCAATAAGAACTTGTAAGCGGTTAAAAATAAAATTTTCATATTATCGATTGAGTTCGAAGAGTCAACATTTTTTTAACGGTCTCAGTCAGGAAAAGTGTTCAGAAGTAATAAATGATTTCAAAAAATAAGATTTTTTCAAGTAATCGAAATTGATGAAATGCCAAGTTTAGTACGTCTTCTATATAAAACAGAAAAATTTGATTTTCCATGGTACAGAAATAAAAAAAATATAAAGATTTTATTAAAACTATTTCTTATAAAAATCTGTGACTTTGTAACTTGAATATTATGATACCATTCGAAAGTCCGCATCGTATTGTGTTTTGTCTAGCGTGAGAGCTAAGGGTTCTCCGGAAACAGAGTTGACCCTTTCGGTGTTTGTAATCTATGTGTCTGTAGTTCCAATACAGTTTTAAATTAATTCTTGTTAATCTGAAAAAGTTTTCGTAATTTTTTAGTTCATTAGAAGGTTCAACATTGATTGCTAACAATGATATTGGATTGAATAGTTCAAAACAATCGGTAAGTTTATATATATAGAGAGAGACTATAGTCAGTTATCATGCATGCTATTTTTCAGCGTACTAAAAAATTAATAAAACCCGAAAATACTCAATGTAATCTTGCTCAACAAAATCCAGCTGCATTTTTTGAAGAAATTAAAACTCGTTTATTAGCATATCAAACCGAAGTTCATAATCAAATAAAATATCGAATGAACGACGATGATTCATTAGCTGTTCTTGATTTACAAATAGCAAAAACAATTGATGATGCTGATAATTGTTTATATGAAGGCTCAATAACTAATTTTACAAGATATGATTCAGGTGTTGGAACAGATTCATCAGAAAAGTTAGTTGAATAAAAATTATAAACAATAATAAAAAACAAAATTTAATTTTTCTTATAGAAATTATGAAACAATTTATACAAAAAAACGATATCCATTAATTGATGTTATATGGTATCCATCACTCGATAGTAACAATGCTCTTTTATCAACAATTCCTCATATTCATAATGAATTAACATTTAAAGAATTTCGACAATTATTTAAAAAACAAACAACATATAGGTATAAATTAAAAATATTTCTTGATGTAAAATTATTTTATTTCTTATTTAGATATTTCTTTAAAACAATATGTACACCTGATATTAATAAAGAGCAGTATGTATTTCGAGAATTAACAATGGATGATGAATTAGTACCATTTTATGATGGAAAAATTTTTGTACAATTAGATCGAATCTATTGAACAATTTTGGTCAGATTTATTATTTTCTCTTTATGATATTTGTGTTTTGAAATATAGTTATGTCTTTTTTTTTTTTTTGTTTTTTGGTTGATGTTGTTGTTTTGTATTTAAATAAGAAAATAAGAGTTTGGTTAATGTATTTGAAATTATTTATCGTGATAACAATCATTTATTGACAATGACGAAACTTAAACATTTCGTAATGGTTTCAATAAAAATAGCGAAAATGTCATAGTAGGATATAGGTAAATAACTAATGTTCTGATTATTGTTTTGATATGTGAATTGGTAAATGATGAACAATGGATACTTAAGGATGGCAATAGTAAACAAAAGACATGTTCATGAGGCAAATAAACGTGATAGTAAAGACCAAGGCCACACCTATGTGCATTCATTGATCTTTTAATGGGCATCATATTTACCCGCATTTTGCGATGCTGTCATAGTTGTGTGTAGAGCTCGCAGTATCCGAGTCCGAAAATTTTCGGATTGGACAGGTTCTAGTTGAGTAGTTATGCTAGTCAGTAGGTTATTCAAAATGTATTGCGCTCAAATCTTGTTATCATCAGACCTAAAATAGCTCTAGACAAGTCACTAACGGCTGTGTGTCTCAGGTCAACCATTCGAAAGAATGTTAACTATGTTGTAACATACGCCTGCTCTTATGGTTAGTATATAGTTAGTTTGTTTATATGGGAAGCTCAAGCAATTGAGTGTAAAATCTTCGTGTCAGGTTAGCTTTCTGTTTTTAGTTACAGCAAATCAGAGTTGTACCGAAGATATCGGACTACTAAGTCTATCATAGCTAAAGATAGAAAATTGTTTATTGAGTTTGCTTTTTCTTTAGATGAGAGATTGTACTATATGCGAAAGATGTTTTCAGTGCTTGACGATGTTTATAAATCTTGAATCATGTCACAACAAGTTTCTTGAAGTGAACCTTATGAATAGGTATGCAGTGAATTAATAAAAATATATTTTATGAGACCAGAAAAGAAAAACCATTTATGCTAAAACACCCGTATACTATTATGATATGTAAGTCGTAATTTTTCTAGTCCATTATTGAGAGTAAGTTCATCTTACGACATCATAGAAGTTCCAAATAACTTGTGAAGTTTTTTAAAGGTTGACAATCCTAAAATTGGATTCGTTTTTCATATTATTAGTTTTTCTTTGAGCATTCTTTCATTTGAATTTATTGAGAAAGTGAGATAATAGAATGAAGTTCAACATGTGTGAAAGCAGACATTTAGGTACTAGAAACGACCGATGCTTTTCTCCTGAAAAAAACCACAAAGCAATCTTCAGATATTAGTATTGCTTATGAATGTTTACTGGTTTTTGAAACAAAAATTGACATAATAAGAAGATTCGTTGTCGTCAAAACTTGACTGATTCTTTGAATTGTATGATGTAAAATTCCGATGGTAAAACAAATATAGTGAAAACGCTCACGGATGGAATGGATGAAATGATATATCCGGCAAAATATAACCATGAATTATGTGAGACTTTCACACATCCTGACAATATCGAAATAATCAGATGAGGTACTGACAGAATTATAGGATTTATAATAAGATTTTGATGTTTTTTCAACTGTTAATGCAGATGTTGATTATCAGTTAATCGTTTTTGAGTCTTTGTTCGTCGGTGAACACCACTAAAAATGATGAATAAAGCAGAAAAGAGATTAACACAGAAAGGATCAGCAAAATAACGTAATAAGACCATTGTATTATATATATGAATCGAGCGAGAATAATGAAACACACACAATAGACGTTATTTTTCTTTGCCATCAAATACGTCGCGATGTAGAGGCTCGTGAATGATAGAGGCTGTTATTAATAACGGTACGATGAAAATCATCCATCGTGCCATCTGTTTGCTGAGCATTTTATTAAAATTGATTCCTTTGTGCACCGTTATCGATCGTTCGAGAGCCACACAAGCATTGAATCAGTTGTCTGTATATAAACAAAGCTTAAGAAACAATTCGAATAATATACAAGCTTCCGGAAAGACCGAGCAACTAATTGATAGATTGATTTGAGTCAAAATAAGAAACGAGAATTTAAATGTGAAAAGGCTCACTGTAAGAAAGAAGTAATTGATGATGCAAGAAAATAAATTTCACACAACCAACTTCTCTTGAACTTTTGATACTAAATATCAGAATGGAGAGATCACTATTGATCAAACCAGCAACAAATATAATCATCGTAAAAGCTGAAATTTATTTGATCATTCATCATTGTATTTAGTCGTATTTCATAACGAAATATGTCATCAAGTGTTAATGCAATGTCTTTTGCATAAAATTGACATTGATTGCCAAAGAAATATTTAGTACAAATACATACTGTAACTGTTGAGCATTTAATATGATTTTGCCAACATTCAGCTCTATTCTGACAGTAAGTGTTGTGTCGACATTTTGAAGGAGTATGTTCTAACTTGAAACAATAGGCACGACGGTCGAGAGTACACAAACATATATAAAATTCATCGAAGAAACACATCAGATGAATATGAGTTTGGCATAGTCCATGAAAATATTTCAATTGTCGAATTTCTGATAAATCTATCTGTTCAGAGTTCAAGAGTTCATTGACTGATAAACATCGTTGTTTGGAACCAATGGAAGTGGAGACATTTAACTTACTGAATGGTTGAAGAAAAGTCAAATAGTAATTGTTATCAATTTTGACGAAAATAATTTCGAGTAGTACATCAAAGTATAGTGATACGGTGCACTGAAACATAGATATTTTTTGCAGAACCACACTCCACTTCAGTTTTTTAAATTGTTTGAGCAGAAGTCTGATGGACATGAAAGTTTGAGGAAGCAACGTGAACTACCTTTATTTGCAGGACACATATTATATAGATCGATTACCAATCATTCCAATACAAATTAAATCAGATGAACCATTACTACAACGAACAGAAATGTCACATAGAGCACCGAACAATCAGTATCACATTGACACAAGAACTTTTCTTCATTAATATATTTCGTGCATTTACCATTGTGACATTGGGGAGAACAATGACCAGAGCTGAACACTTGATTAGTTGATATAGTCAATACGATGGCCTTCCGATTGACAGGTAGGGGAAAAAAAAGGAATTCTGAAATGTCAACTACTAATATATTCTGAAGAATTCTTATCAAATACATCGATACGAACACTGTAGTTCTTGGAAATGTTCTTCGACTGTGTCGAACATGTGAGATATAGATAATCATTTTTTGCGCGTTTCAAAAATTCCATGTACTAAACTGATCATGCGACTTTATCTCTTGGCAGTTATTGTCATCATCTTTCAAACTGACAATCATGGGTAAAATACTTTGCGAATTCACTAGTGTTGCTTCGATAGCGAGACTGACTCGTTGATTTTGGTATTGACATTTGTCACCATAGTAATTCGCTGGCCAAAAGTATCTAAAGCTAAAATTGTTGCCTCCAAGAATGAAATCCATAATGATATAGATATTCTGATATATCCCTGCAGCCGTGCTCTGATGGAAAATATGTTAAAGTGTAATTGTATGAAGACACACATGGTAGAAAGCGTGAAGGGCATATTTGTTTTGTACAATTTTCTTCATCTTCTCCATGAGAACAATTCCAAAAACCATCACATCATATGTAGTAATTGTTACACAGCCAATGTTCACATTCAGTTTCATCTGTATGGTTTTGATCATCACTTAGGACGGGTATAACGCGAACGGTACGATCATATTTTTGTTGAAATAATATCTCATCTAAGGTACGCAAACGCCATGGAGGACATATTTCTCGCTAAAACAATGGCGAGTAGCAATTATTTTCATTGCTACAATTGAAACGTAGCATATCATTAATTGAACAGTTAAGTGTGAACTGTTCTTCATTATCGTTTAGATAATAATCCGAAATACCATCCAGAATTCGATGTTTTGACAATGCATTTAGTTAAGCTTTTGCAACTGTATAATCATGGATCGTGAGAACCATTTTTATTGTTACGTCTAACCCAACACTTCCAAAAATATGATTCAACTGAGCGAACGAGAGAAGCTCAATTTTTAGACTTTAAGCTTCGATTAAAATCGATTTCATGACTATGTTGGCAAGAATAATTTCCATAGAAGAACGTTGGCGTGAGAAAATTACACAGCTGTTCATAATAACATATATAATCGGGTATGAGAGATAATTTGATATCCAAATCATGAGCATCCTTTACACGATATAAAAAGCGCATATGACCAAAAAGTATAGGAACTATTGAAAAGTGAGTGAGAACGTCACCAGTTCTCATCACAGGATATTCCATTAACTTCATTGAGAATTTTTGCTAGACAGACCATGACAATCTAGCAATCATGTGGTAAATTCTCTTGAGCACTGATTGATTATTCACTGAGCAAGATATGTCGCTTATTTTGACATGTATCGAAATCTGCCACACATTTTCCGTTTCCACATGAGAATTGTTCTTGACCTTGTAGACAGGAACACTTTTCAAAACTAAACTCGATCGAGTTCATGTGCAAATCTAAGATTGAAATTGCGCCCTGCCCGTCCAATCTATGAAGACATTTCGGAATCATATTGCCCAAAAATTCCTTTGGTATGCATAACTCATTATGATAATGGTATTCATTCGCATCACATCCGTTTACTTCCAAGGCGAAGCAGTGTGCTTCATCTGCACCTCCATCGATACAATCTATTCTTCCATCACACACTTTCCGCCAATCAAGACACATGCTTGATCTGCCACAATCACATTGCAAATGAATGTAACAGGTCAGATTAGTGGTATTATAGGGAGCTTGGTATCGAAATTTTTTTGACCATATTCTCTAAATGATACGCTGAAATTAATACAATTCACTTAAACCAAACGAGTATTCACGTCGAGATCTGAACCATGGTTTTGTACAGTTGAAGAAAATTTCTTTCAACCCAGATAAATTGCCCAGGTGTTCAATATAATATTGATATCGTTCTGCAAGATCAATCATAGCAGATCATGAAAGAAGTTGCTTACTAGTGACATTTAACTGACGTAATTCATCAAATGTGAAGCTCTGATCACGTGTGTTATCAAAATTGTCAATAAATGAACCAAGACAATACTCAATATTCTCCATACTTTCCATATCCATTGAACTGTAATAATGTAAGCAGTTTACCTGTAAAAGATTAATGTCAAGAGTTTCGTCGGTATTATACATGTTAAATTGAGTTTTCGCTATAGTTCTTACCTAGATTCCTTGTGATATAAGACTATTGTCTTGAAGCGAACAAAAATATTAATAGTAAGATATATTAAACAGTTCTATTCTGAAAAATACTAAGACAGACAAAGCTAATAAAGNGTACGTAGCTTTGATTATAGACGAGAATGAAGAGAAGACTAACATCAATACTCACATCCACATCTACCAATAGAAGATTTAGGAAATTAAAAAAAACAATTTTTGTTTTAGTTTGAAATTTTTTTTTCTTATTAGTTATTATATGGAATCATTTATTAAATCAAATTTGCTTGGCAGTAAATCAGAATATATAAGTCGTTTTTCTTTATTCAACTAAAAGAGAATAACATTGGGATTCACACTAGTGTCAAACTCACAAGTTTGAAATATTTTACATTATGTCTTCGTGGAACTGAAGTAATAAACTTTTTCTCGAAAAAAAGAGATTGGTTAAATGATATGTTAAATGTATCGGATTCTCGTCGGGTTCTTTGTGCCAATTGAGTGACGAATTTCAACCAATCAAGCCGATCCAGTCGAAAAAAATCTGACCGGCTTCAAGTATGCTACAGCTAAAAATAATCGTGCTTGGCGAAAGTTGAGCAGAAGACTTTTCGAACATAAAACGATGGAATTTACTAATTCGAAATTTCCTTTTGTTTAGGTTATCATATATTCTACATTGATAGATATCATTTAGTTTGAATAATGACGAAAATTAATAGTAATCGTCAGCTAAAATCGAACATTTTTTGTTGTGCAAACTCGAGTCTAATTGTCTGGTATGACATTCTGAGCACTACTACATCATAATGATAGTATCAGTAAAGATTGAGTGACAGTTTGACATAAGTAGGCCATCTTCTTATATTACCAATACTGTAAAAAGCTATACCCTTTTAGTAAAGCGGCTGAGTACATTACTACAATATTTATTGATGATAAGTCTTTTCCAGAGTCAAACTTCACTATTATGAGGTCTGCTGTCTTAACTACGAACATAAATGAAAATATTTTGTTTAAAGTAGATGTGCACCGAACGCGAACGTCCAAGTTCTGTTTGGCTTTGATTGCGATCATTTTCAGTTAATTCATTAAAGAAAGTATAAGCAAGATAAAAGAGAGAATTTCAGACTTGACTGTAGTAGATCTACGCATAGTCAAATAAATAATTCAAAATTCGAAGATCTACAGATCCATTAAAATAATTCAACAATGTTTAAAAACTCTCGAAACCAAACTCGAAGCTTCGCATGCTGTCATAATTACTCATACAACTCAAGAAACACTTATTAATTGCATATACCCTATCTAATAAAGCTTGACGAATAGTACAAAAATCATAGATAGCATCAGCAGACTTATTTTTTACAAGACAAACAAAAGAAAATTCAAACATCGGGTTTTTTTTTACGATCTAGTCCTAAATGGATTCTACAATGTAAAATCATTCCAACATCTTAACTCACATCTTCATTTTAAAAACTTTACTCACATAAAGAATACTTTTAACCAATGAATTGACTATATTTTGTGAGTGTCTTAGAGATTTGGTGGAGATATTCTACACATGATATATTCTAGCCGAAAACGATTCCAGTCAAAAGCAAACCTAAGCCGAGCATTGGATGTTTTTAAAAGTTCCATATCTAGAAGAGGTTCACTTCACAACTTCTTCATTTTTTCATATCAGTTAATCTAGTTTGAGTTCTCTATATGTGCAAAGTTTCAAATCAAAATTCGAAAATACACATAAAAATATGTTTGTGAAATTCAAAGTTGCATGTATTCTTTATTTAAAATTTTCATCATTTTGAAAAATTATATTATCTAAATTACCTTAATTTTTAGTCATTTTTTTTTTGTCTATTGCTAAATTTTATAATTCTTTGATTGGCACGTATAGCAACGAAAACATATTCTCGAAGGAAACATTTTTTGTTTTGGCATATATTTTATGACGAGATATTGAAATCAATACTTGTCTCAAAATTTTTCTCACATTTTATCAGTTAAAGTAATTAGAATATTGATAAAAATAGTAAATGATAGTATTTTTTCACAGTTTCTCATTTAGAGTTACAACTATCATCCTGATGCTTTGCAGTTATTTAATAGTAAGTGCATACATTAATCTAACAAAATTGCAAAAAGCTTCCTTTTATTGAATACAAAAAAAAAATAAATGAATTTTAAAATTATTTCAGAACTTCTTTTAAATTTTGCACAATTCTAAACAATAATAATTTTAATAAAAAAACAAACAATAAAGTATTACAGATAACAAATAATTTGAATTAATATTTTTATTAACGTCAAAATAAATATACAATCATCATTAGCATAAGAATACAATCATACACTCTGATTAATTTGCATGTGAGAGGAATGAATAATAAATGTCCTACATATATTTAACTAATGTGCATGTCTAAAAATATAATTCATTTTTATAAATGTATTGCTAGTCATGCGTAAAAAACTAATGTATTTTTATTATCAATTGCACTTAAAGTACATCGATTTTGATATTGATCTTTTAATGAAAAGAATTTTTGCTTTCGAAAAATTAAAAATAAGAATATAAATTCATTCACATTGACAAAAATCATTCCAAATTTTATTTTTATTATTTTAAACACAAAACAAATATAATTATCTCTGTTCTCATTCATTTTCATACATAGAAATATCAATATAAAAAAAACAACAACAACAATAAAAGCTATTATGAACTAATCTATTTTTTATAAGAACTGCTGAAAAAAAACATATGTGTTTACATTACATTTGCTTATATAGATAAGATCAATACGATACATTATTTTCTTCAATCCTAAAATCGACCATATTGCATCTATATATATATTTTTTTTAACATGTTTATAACAACAAAAGTTTAAAAAAAAGAAATCAAGCACATATATATATATATATGAATACATTAAGCTATGAAATAAGAATACTTTCAATATACTAATGAAAAGCCACTAGAATACATACAATCTATCAAAGAGGAAATATAATCTTTAAAATTTGTTTCTTTTTTTCGTTCTGATCTATCTACGAAGAATAATAGGAAGACAAATAGAAAAAGTCATTCAAAAAAGCAGCAACCAAAAATAATGCTCACTATATATATATGTATTAAAAGCGGAAAAAAAAAACAAAGACGTGAACATTAGCAATTGATTATTATGAATAAGAAATATATATATGTGAATAAAAACAAAATATTTATTCACGTTTGTCGAGCATTAAGTCTTGGTGAAGGTAAATCACCAAAAACTTCTGTACCATCTGTACACATTAATGACTGACTTAATTCACGAAATGATTTACCAATACGTTCAAGATCATTACTATCATCATCATTTTTCTTAAATTAAAATGATTTTTTTTTTTTCTTCATTAAAACAATTAAAATAAAAATAAATTTACTTGTTGGGGAATTGTATAAGGATGAAATGCAATATCTTTTGGTAATGATGTAGAAAAATTCGATAAACTTTCTTTACCAGAAAACCAATCTAGATAAGAAAAAAAAACAAATAGATATTAAAAACAAAATATTATTAATTAAATATGCCTATATTATCAAACATAGGATCATCAATTGTTTCATCATCTAAATTACTAGTACGTTCAGAAAATGTCTAAAAAAAAAAAAAAAAAGAATTAATTAATAACAAAATCATTATTACTCGTTCGATTGCTGATGATTGTCGACTTAAATCTGGTCCATTAGCATCAAATATATCCGAACCAAAACCTGATTCCATACTGTTAAAAGAAAAAAATAAATAGATAATTTTAATTTGCTCATATTAAAAAACAAATAAACAAACTATTAACCTATTTTCATTAATATAAGAATTTGATGATTGTAATATTGGAGATGTTTTATTACTTGATACAACATGTCGAGGTATTGTTCGCATGAAACTAACAAAATTTATTAAATATTTATTTTTTCAATTAAAAATAATATCCTGACTTTTCTCTATATAATAAAAACTATTATCTTATTGAAATCTATCTAGTCTCCAAGGACCTTACGAATTATAATTTTGACATGACAAAAAACATCTTTGTAACGTTTCTATCGGTTTATTAACATTTCAACAACACATTACATTATTAAAACAACCAGTTCAAACTTTAATGAAAATTTCTTATAAAAACTCAGCAAGTGTTAAATTGAAACAAAAGAAATTCTAAGACAATTAGATCTATAATACAGTCTACTCTTCTAATATAGTCGACAGGTAAAGTTCATCGGATCGGCACCTAATAATTTTAGATCTGATAGGCTCTAATTATGTGAGAAATGGAGTTCCGGCATTGCGCCAATAGGACTTTCGCCAGCTGTCACGAAACAATATTAAAATAGAATACATGTGAGAGTTGAAGATAATGTCGTTAGAAAATGTATATATCATAGGTTATAGATACTCACTAATGTAGGTGATAAAAAATTTTCATCCAGGTTTAATTTACTCTTACAGGAGCGAGTTCCAGGCTGTGTGTTATCAAAAGTCATATTGACAAAATTCCCATCACCTTGACAAGTACATTGGGCGCAGTAGTTACTGAGTAAGATACAATAGACAAAGAAAATTTCGCATATCTTCAGAGTGACTATTCAATTTTGATTAGAAAATTTCATTGAGTTCAAAAGTTTTGTCAATTGATCAATAGAATGATCTACTTCCTGAACTTTCAAAAATAAAATACACCATTTTCAAAGAAAAAAATACAGGAAATTTGCTTTTTCTCTGTTTCTGGCATGTTGATTGCACGTCTCTTAGAATTTCATTGAAGTCAATATTTTTTCTTTTTGTTTCAAAAAAGTATGTTAAGATGCCGTACATAACAGAGTTCCGGTTTTTGACTGAAGCTTTGCTTCTGTTGTATACAAGAGTACTTTTTGCCATGTTCTATATCCTAGCATGCTCTTTCAAATAAAATGAAAATTAGAACGATAGCCTACGGAGCATTTTTGGTTGCTAAATAAGCTATTTTTAACCTTTGTTAGTTGAATATCTTCCGAAAACAGAAAATATTTACCTCAAAAATGTATCAAGTTCTTTATAGATTGCCTCTGTTTTTGTATCTAAAATTTGTTCTTGTTCATGTTGATACAGTCTATAGAAAAGTATAATAATATTTATTTTTTTTTTTTCTTTTCAATACTGAATGTTTTCTTCTGTTTCTCGATCAGCATCATCAATTGATTGACGATAAAGTTGTCGCACTAATTCACATTCACGTTGAAAAATATCATCTAAATTAATTTATTTTTCTTTTATAATTTAAACACGGCCAAAAGAAAGAAAAAAAAATAACTTACCTTGCAAACCTAAAAAACCTGTTATTGGTAAACTACTTATTCTATTTGGTAAAACAATTTTAGTTATTGTTGAATAATTTGGATCAAGATAAATTTTTTTAACTGCTTTATCATTCTAAAAAAAACAACAACAACAGAAAAAAATAACATCATATGATTATATGAATTATTTCTTTCTTAATATACATACAAGAAGATCTTTATTGATCAATATTTTATTTGTATCAATATTTGTTGCATGTGTATATTGATTACAAACTAAGCACCGGTTTAATTTCATATCACGTACAGATATTGATTGAAATAAACTTTGCCATGCAATATTTATCGTTAATTCCGATGACATATTACATTGAAACCATTCATGAGGTAGATTAATAAATCGTATTAAATCAGTAGCAAAAAAATCTAAGAAAATGAAATTGTTTTTTTTTATTTTCAAAAAATACAATATCATCAAATGAAATACATACGTTTCTTTGTTTCTTGATTATCATCGATTTCTAATATATCAATAGTTACATTAAGGCATTGACAATAGAAACGCATGACTAGAAAAAACTCACACAGTTCTTCTAAAAAAAAACATAAAATAATTTTTTTTTTTTTTTTGATTATATATTCTCAATGATAAACATGTATGAGAGAGTGGTATGTTCATGATTCATTCATGTGTTATTTTTTTTTTTTAATACAAAAAATGAAAATTAAATAGATTATTTAAACCACGATAAAAAAAAATATATAAAGATATTAGCTAAAGAAAATAGAAACAAAGTGTTTTAGACTAGTTCTCTTTTTTTTTTTTCTTCTCATATCGGGGTGAGTGTCGCTATAATTGTATATAGAATATGATCGGCTCTTTTAATGCATCCAATCATGTTCGTTTATTTTAGTACTTTACCAGTGACACTAGTGGCGGTATTCAATCTACTATTGATGTTAAAAATAAACGTTCGAAGTAAATTTCATATCGAATTGTTTATTAACTTAGATTGTAAATGATTGTCTAATGTTTTATAAATGAATTACTATCAGAAAAAAAGAAGGCTTTTCTTTTGTTTCTTTCAATCAACCTATGAATAATGTCTTGGTGAAATGAAAGAAAGAAATTTCTTTTCCTATCTAAGAAATTTTAATACACCACTTAAGTTTTTCCATTTCTCGTTTCTTTTATGTAAAACTAAAAGCACTATTATAAGAAAATTACTTGTTCTTATCAGAAAAGGTAAGAGATAAGTAGAACTAAGCGTTCTTGCTCTTTCATTAAATTTCAGTTACGAGAAACATCAAGACCATAAATTTATCATTTTATATCACAAAAATTTAATTATATAATATACTCATCGTAATAAATTTGTTACCTGTTCTTTTATTCTCAAAAATTTTCTTTGTCATGATTTCATGAGGAGAAGAAAAAAAAACAAAGATTCTTGATATAGTAACTACTTATCCTTAGCACAAACTCAAACTAAATCTCTTATCAATAATAATCTATCTTATACATTGTCATACATATTTTTCTCTATTAAAGTTACTCAGTCCTCTTTATATATGAATATATATTATCAAGAATAGGGCATATCAGTTATTTTATGTCCTTGTAAAAATATTAAACAGCTGTTAACTTTTATGTTATAGATATGTCTTTCTTTTTTTTTTTTTCTTCTTTTAGATACTAAGATGCCTTTAAAAGTTTACATGACCAATATAACAAGTAATCAATTAATAATTGGTAATCAACGAAAATTACGACATATTCTTGATACAAATAAAATTGATTATATTGATATTGATATAAGTGATGCAAAAAATTCAAATGAAAAAGAATTTTTACAACGTACATTAGCAGCATTGAATCAAAAAATGATATTACCACAAATATTTAATAATGATCAATATTGTTGTGATTTTGATGGTTTAGTATCAGCTGTTGAATCAAATAAACTTAAACAAATTTTAAAACTCGATCAAGAACTTAATAAAAATTAGAAATTAGATTATGTCAGATACATTTCTAATTCTTTATATATATATATATATGTCTTTGTAATACTTTGTTTGTTTTTATAAAATATATAAAGAAACTCGAACTTACATATCAAGAACAAAGTAACAAATATTATTTTTAATCAATGAATTTAGTCATTTTGAAATATTATTTATTAACTAGATAAAAGCAAATCTCTTTGAAGAATTAATTTAACGAAATATAAAACATTATTCAATGGATACACTATAACTTTTTAATATTTCTTATAACGTATAAATTAACTCAGTTTGACATTTGCAGACAAATAAAATTCTTTAGAACATGAAATCATTTTCCGGTAATCAAAAAACTAATGTGTTCATATCTCCTGTTATTAAATATAGTTTAATAAACTATTTACTTGTAGGATATTTTCTTTCATATTTAGTTTATCGACATATATTACTACTGTTAAGATTATTTAAACGTTAATAACACAAGCAGTATATATATATCGATATAAAAAGTTTTGCTTATTTCTTTGTAATTGTTTATATGAAATGAATTTGAATAAATATTGTATAATTCTTGGGTTAAAATAAAAAAAAATCTCCTATCAAATCAATAAATCATATATGACCGACATGTTGACATAATTAATCTTAATTCTTATTTTGACAATAA